>JAVTVJ010001767.1:0-11787 GCA_034509425.1 Eopsaltria australis | reverse complement strand
TTGTTCTGGTTTTTCTTGGGTTTTTTTTTTCTTTTCTTTTTCCCTTTGTCTTAGATATATTAATAAAACTTCTTTGTACTTTTTAAAGTTTGAGCCTGCTTTGCCTACTCCTAATCCTTATCTCACAACAAGCAATCAAGTAAATTTAGGTAAGTGTGCTGGCATTTAGCCACAAACCTGAATAGGTGAACTGAAACCACTACATTCAATTGAATCTCTAGTTGTGGCAGCCAATTTATTCCTTAGGACTTCTGAATCAATGCTATTCAAGATTCCCAATCCTGTTCCCACAACACCGGTTATGTCGTTCTGCATTCTTTTCTTAGTAGGGTTTCTCTTTCGTAACCAGGTTGTCCACCCTTCAAAAGAAGTTTGCAGGGAAGGTGAACAAGCTAGCTGAATTTCCGAGACATTGTTTTGCATGAGTAATTTGACTTGTTTAAGAGACCATACCGGGTTAAACAATAATTGTTGTTGGCCTGTTTTCCTGATTATATATGGCCCAATTTCAAAAATTTTAGGGCTTAACCTAACAGGTGGTGGGTTTGTAGGTATTACTACATGAATGTCGAGTTCCCCCCAGTAGTTAGTATTATTTCTACTACACGTCACTTTATGGGAAAACTGTACAGCAGTTAAGTTTAACCAACCATCCTGATTTTTGACTTCGCAAATGAAACACAACCATGAGGTCCAATACTATAACTATAAATGTTCGGTAAAAAGTTCAGCAATTAATTTACATCATATTATAACATCATCACCTCGTGCTACCATAAAGGGAGGAAAAATATTATTGTCATCCAGCACAAGGGGGATGCTTATACCATGGCATGTGACTACTGCAGTCAGTATGGGCTTTGCTCTGGTGTTTATTTTGAATCTATAAATTCTTCATGTCCCTCGGAGTTCCCCTGTGAAAAATAAACACAACAGAGCCTGCCACCAAGGGGCAGAAAAGGTTAAAATGATGGAATTATCCAGCGTGTATTTATCTGATGCTCCTTCCCTAGGGCATCAGAGGCTGTCCATGCATTTTGCTGCCAAAAAGGAAGCCACTCAGTCCATTCCTTAAACACAGCATAGAAATAAGTATAGATACAAACAAGAAAGATATTCTGTACTTCACAGTGGAAAACACTCCAAACAATTATCAGCTTGACAACTTGGGCACTGGCTTCCCCCTCTGTAATAATTTGTTCACCAGAGGAAGTGTTGAAGTCTTGTACTGCCAGATTTTTTACAGCTCCTTCAGTTATTGAGAAAGCGTTATAATAATGTTCAATCTGAGCATACCACTTTCTAACTGAGGCCCTCTGGGCCACCCTGTCAGGTGGGGGAGTCCCGGTAGAAACTGCTTTAATAACTTTGAAAGGGCCTTTTAAAACCATTGGTGGTTGTTGTGTAATTTTCTCCACTTCTACGAGGGCTAAGCTAACCACAAACAATCTCTTTTCCCAGATAGTGTGTCATCTTTCAGCATCTCAGAAACCACGGGAATAGAAACCAACAGGCCTCATTGGGCCCTCAGGGCCCCACTGCCAGATGTGTACTGACAACACGGAAGAAGCAAATCCCCATTCCACCTGAAAAGGATCTGTAGGATGAATAGGGCCCAGGGCTTGGTGTGCTGTTGGTTCAAAAATCAGCAATTGCAATGCTTCTTCTTGAGAAGCATCCCATTGCCATTTTACCCCTTTTCTCAGCAAGTTATAAAGAGGTCTGGCAATTATGGAAAAATCTGGGATGTGTTTTCTCCAGAACACCAATAACCCTAAAGCATGTTGGAGATCTTTCCTGGATTCAGGCATTTTAATCTGATCTAAAAAGGTTAAGGTATCGGGTATCGAATTAAAGGGGTCATCATTTCAGGTTTCACACGCAGTTGCATAGGGGATTCATATCCAGGAATCAACTTCTTTTCATGCATGATTTGCTGACAAGCTGCTTTGTGAACGCTTTTTAGAAGTTGATCGGGGTACTAACAATAGCTAAAGGGTCTCCCCTTTCTAGAGGATTGAGTCCCCCAGCCCAGAATGTTGCATGCTGAGTTGGGGACGAGGTGTTATGTTTGTCTCCTGTTGCTAAGAAAACTCCATGTCCCCAGTATCCACTGGCCTCCTGTTCAGTTAATTGAGTTTGGTCTCCTCCAGTGAGTGACACTCAGAAGACATATTCTGTTTTAGTTAAAGGGGTCATAGGAGGACAGCAGTTTTCCCCACAATTTTTTACTTGCTTTAATTCTTTGTGGGGGTAAAGTGATACCTTTTCCTCTATATCTTGTGGTAAGTCAGTGTTCCTTGAATTTTTAAGACATTTTTATCTCAAGGCATCTGGTAACAAGAGAATATAATTGTCTTTTTCCTCTACTTGGTTCTGCAAAATTTCCACTAGGTTTTGGAGAGAGTCTATTATTGCTTTTTCTTCCCTGCACTGCTTAAAGCGGTGATCTATAACCCATGTAAGGCATGCTCATAGGACAGAGCAAATTACAGCTTTATCTCGGCCAAGTTTGAATTTTGACCCATGTTGTAAAGAGTAAATTCTATCAATCACATTTTCTAAATTGAACCAGTTGTTTTGTGCCCACTCTTCCCCTGCTGGAGAGGGTCTGGCATTGTGTTTTGCTAACAAGGCATAAAATGCAGCTGTGTCTTTTGTTCTAGTGTTTGAGGTCATGTTTTTGAAGGGATAGTGAAAACCACTTCAGGGAGGTAAAAACTTAGTTGCATCCACAACCCAGAGACCTGGGCTGTGTCTCCCTTCACTTCCCTACAGTGGGTTGAGAGACCAAAAATCTACTTGGGAGGCTCTCCTTAAGTTACTAACCGTTGTTTCTTCACTACACCAAGTAGACCAAACTCCTTACACACCCATCTTTTAAAAAGATACACAACGCTCCCCCTTCTGCACCAAGAGATCCTTTTGTGAAATTCTGAAGACAGAGCCCTCAACAGAGTATAGGGGTGCTTTTCACCTAGGCATGTGCAGTTTGTGGGAAATTCGAGATGCCCCCCTTGCTTTCTAGACACCGCTCACCCTTTTGGAGTGTTGGGCTAAGTGCGTCTGGAGCAAAACGGCCTTCCCCTATTACAGACTACACAGAAACCTTGCAACCCCTTCTGTCTGTCAGAATCCTGTCCGTGATGCCAATTGAATGTCACGATCTGCTAGCACAAGCAGGAGTCGTGATGGCTCGTTACCCGAATCTCAGAGTGCAAAAGAAAAAAAAAAGACAATATTTTTTAGTTTCAATCAAGATCAAAAGCACCTTTATTGAGTGCCAACAACACGATTATGCGATAGAGTTGAGAGAGAGAGAGAGAAGGGGGGAGGGAGGGTTATAGCTACTGCAGCATGACGAAAGTCTTCGTTGTCCGGAGCCGATGGATTCCGTCTCCTCCGTGGGGAGATCTCGTAGGGGTCTTTTTTGAGAGTCTCTTTATAGTCTTTTCGAAAGCAAGGGGCAGGTAACCAAGAGATGAGGCAATCCTTCCAGAGGCAGGGGGCAAATGGCCAGGAGGTGGGGGAGTAAGGCCCATTGTTTCAGGGTGCAGCTGCAGGTGCACTAAAGCAAATCGTTCCTGCGCAGTCCTATTCACGCTGGTAACGAGAGCGACACGGTCTCACAGGCATGTGTACACCTCTGCACCTGGCAGGCATCCCACGAGGATCTGGCCGTAATTCATGTGCAAAAGTCCTCTTTCCCCTTTAGGGTCTTTGGGTTTTCAGCCTCTGTTTCTGTAGATGGTCGTGAGGCAAATGAGGGATTTATGTCCAGTCTCTTACAGGTGACTACTTTTATCTTGATCCAAGAGGCCCGAAAACTCACCCTTGGGTGACACGCTATAGTGTATGTACCCCATTCTGTAGCAGCTGTACTCTACCAAAAGGAGGGACATTGGCTGTCCAGCAACCAGATGCTTAAATATCAATCATTGCTACTAGTACAAGATGATCTTACCTTGAAATCAACTTCTGTTGTTTACCCTGCCATGTTTCTGTCTTCTGCCTTAACTGACAGTGTCCCTGAGCATGATTGTTTGCAGACAATAGAAGAGGTCTATTCCAGCCAACCAGACCTAAAGGATGTGACCCTAGAAAATCCAGACTGGGAGCTTTTTACAGATGGGAGCAGCTTCAGGAGGAATGGTAAGCAAATGGCAGGTTGTGCAGTAACAACCCAGGACAAGATGCTCGAGGCAAAGGCCCTGCCAGCAGATGTGTCATCACAGAAAGCTGAACTGATTGCACTGATGAGGGCCCTGGACCTGAGTGAAGGGAAGAAGGCAAATATATGGACTGACTCTAAATATGCATTTAGTGTCGTCCATGTCCATGGAGCCATCTGGAAAGAGAAAGGACTTCTGAACGCTCAAGGTAATCAAATTAAACATGCTGAACAAATACTTGCCCTCTTAGAGAGCATTAGAAAACCCACAGAAGTAGCTATCATGCACTGCAGGGGTCACCAAAAAGGGAAAACCACTCCAGAATTGGGAAATCACTTTGCTGATAAAGCAGCAAAAGGAATTGCAGAAAAAGGTATTCTCGCAGTAATTCCACAAAAAAATTTAACTTATTGTCCTGGTTTGAAGGACAGGCGTCTGTTAAGGAAGGCAGGAGCCTCCCTTGGAATGGGAAACTGTAACCCCTCTCCCTCCGAATTTGAAATCAAGAGGCTCTCAGGCAAAGATATGGGAATAGGAATAACAGTTCTTTACTGCTATCTAAAACAAGGATAACAAATAACAACGACTATAACGTTAACCAACAAACAGAACCAGAAACCCAGTGGCAGCCTGCTCGGCTTCAGGCACCTTTTCCCTTTGGTGCAGTTCCAGTCACAGCTTGCAGGGGCGCTCTGGGTGTGATGATTCCCCGGTGGCTGCAGGGGCGCTCTGGGTGTGATGATTCCCCGGTGGCTGCAGGGGCGCTCTGGGTGTGATGATTCCCCGGTGGCTGCAGGGGGCGCTCTGGCGTGAACTCAGGTAGCACACGGCAAATGGCAGCTGCCCGAAGCACGGAGGGATGGAGGAGAGCCCTTGCTCCACAGACCCTCGGGAGGGGCAGCTGGTGTCGGTGCCACAGCAGGATCCCCGGACACAGGGAGCTGGGACGGTAAGGGGTCTCCACGTGCAGGGAAAAACCCCGCTACAATGTAGCGGAGAAAACTCAGAGCGGGCTGGTGGCGGGCAGGTCGGCTCCGGATGGGGCAGAGGGCAGAGACTCACAGCAGACAGACTGGCAGCTCCGCGCTGGCTTCTCAGGGGCCGTGGGTTCAGCAGACAGCAGCTCCGACCGTCCAGCTCCGAGGGTCCCGAGCAAGAGAGCGTGACCTCCCCCCTGCCCTTGCTTTTCAGTCTCTCCAAATCTCCCGTTGTCAGGCTCTGCTTCCATGAGGGGCAATTCTACCCCACCCTGCCAAGGAGAAAGGCTCTAGCCTTGTGCTTTGTTTCTCTTAAGTACCCAGTCATTTGTGTCTTAGCAACCCATGGGAGAAAAATTCCTGAGGAAAAGAACTAGATCCAACCTTCAACATTCTCCACCCCGAATTTTTTTCCCATGCAAACACCTTACATCGAATTTAAACTTTCGAGGTGTATACATACATGCAGATACAGATACAAGCGCAGTGTCATAAGTAGTTCACCCTAAAACAAGATCTCCTTGAGGCATGCATCGGGTCTCTCCATCCCTTTGCATCACCCACCAGGTGCAGCCCGGTCCCTGAGCAAAGACAACCCCCCGGATGGGATTGTCTTTACTTGAGGCAGAGTTTACCCAAACAGTCTTTCCCAGCATACCTCTCATGTGTACTACTGGAACTTTATCTCCATCTGCTGTTCGCAAGGGGTCAGAGTGGGCAGGCCCGGCCCGGCTGGAGGAACCTCGGGTGTTCACTAACCATGTGGCCTTTGCTAAATTAGTCTCCCAGTTCTTGAACGTCCCCCCACCCAGTGCTTTCAAGGTGGTTTTGAGCAGGCCATTGTACCGTTCAACTTTCTCAGCTGCTGGTGCATGATAAGGGATATGGTACACCCACTCGATGCCATGTTCCCTAGCCCAGGTGTTTATAAGGCTATTTTTGAAATGAGTCCCATTGTCGGATTCAATTCTCTCAGGGGTACCACGTGTCCTGGGTTAGGCCAGAGGGGTCAAAATCTAGGAAGTGATCTGTGCTGCAGGAAAGAATACAACTTCCTTCCTGTGAGAGAGAGACAATAATCAGGTAGTTTTAAGGACTGATAGGTAGGTAAACCAATTAAAAAGTTGATCCGCCTTCAAGGAAAAAAACATATATAAGCAGAGACTCTCTGAAGCTCTTCCTCTTTGGACCTGCTGCTGCTGTGTAGAGAGGAGCAGCTCCTGCTTCTCTCGCTGGTAAGGCCTTAGCTTCCCCCCCCCCCCCCCCCTACCCCCCCCCCCCTTCGTCCAAACGGGGGGGGAAGGGAGGTTTTACGGCAGCCATGCCGCTGCAGCCGGACATGGGGGAGGAAACGATTGGAATTTTCAGCAGATACAGCTCAGCCAGTGTGCCAGCTACACGAGAGAGAGAGAGAGCCAGGCAAGGACCAGGCCGGACTCCATCCAGCTCGGGAGCTCGGGCCAGGCCCTGCCCTGTCACCCTGGGCCCAGATGGCCCCAGCAGGCCGAGCCAGCTTGGCAGAGCCAGGCAAAGACTCTTGAGAGCTTCTGGCATCCAGCTCGGACCTGTTCAAACAGCCTGGCAAAGAGCATGTGATCCTCACACTGCCGGAGAGAGAGAGAGACAGAGATTAACTCTCTCCATGCCTGGACTAAACTCACAGACACCCATCCTTCCTCACAGAGAGAGGAACGAGTGAGGACATCTACATAGTGCAGCGCAGAAACTTTACAGTCAGTGAGGAAAGCAGAACTGATACTTACAAAAAGGTGCATGGGAAGTTGCTTCAAGAGTGAAGCTGAAAACTCTTTTGGAGAACCATGGTTGGGGACTGAGCTAATAAATTCTCTGTAATATATGAAGATATAGTCCAAAGGGGGATGTGAGGTTCTTATTGCAGCCAATGAACTGAAATACCTAAGTACAGACAAGTAAGTGTTGAAAAAGTACAGCCTGATGAGAAACTAGAACAAAGAGAGAGGAGAGGCTGTGACCCAGAGCCCTGGTCCCGGGGAGAATGCTAGAGAACCTGAGTTGTCAGGAGAACCTGTGTTGCTAAGCACAGAAGAAGGGATTTTCTTTGTTGCTGCAAATGAACTGGGCATCCTTAAAACAGGTACCCTGTGGACTGTTCATAACCCACCATAGTGGCTGTGGGAAGGCTACTGGTGTGAGAGGGATCCACCATTAAGCTGGACTTTGCTCCGGGCGGCGGTTAATGGTGAGGCAGAAGACCCATAAAAACTGTATTTTTCTTACAGAAGATCCATGGTGTAAGCAAAAGAAACTTCTCTCCCAAAAGACTGGAACAAGAGCTGTTTCTGAGGTGGTAAACTGAACTAGAAAGTTGAAGGGTTGGTCTTTTGCTATTGTCAGAGAATGAAATAGGAGGTGGGGAAAGAGGAATGGGGCAGTTGTTCTGCGATTTATTCTTGGAGTTTTTTTTTTCTTATTAATCCCTTTCTTGATAAAATTATATAAAATCTATTAGTACATTTATTAAGTTTGAGCCTGCTTTGGCCTACTCCTAATCCTTATCTCACAACAAGCAATCAAGTAAATTTAGGTAAGTGTGCTGGCATTTAGCCACAAACCTGAATAAGCGAAGTGAAACCACTACACCATGTCTCCAAAGAACCTGTTTTTTGAGGCCCAGGATGGTGTTCCGGGCAGTGGCATGAGGCACAGGGTAGATCTCCAGCCATCCTGTGGTGGCTTCTACCATTGTGAGAACATAGCGCTTGCCTTGGCGGGTCTGGGGCAGTGTGATGTAATCAATCTGCCAAGCCTCTCCATACTTATATTTGGACCACCGTCCACCGTACCATAGAGGCTTTACCCGCTTGGCCTGTTTGATCGCGGTGCACATCTCACAATCATGGATCACCTGGGAGATACTGTCCATGGTTAGGTCCACCCCTCAGTCTCGTGCCCACTTATAGGTGGCATCTCTGCCCTGGTGGCCTGAGGCATCATGGGCCCATCGGGCTAGGAACAACTCCCCTTTGTGTTGCCAGTCTAAATCTATCTGTGCCACCTCTATCTTTGCGGCGTGATCTACTTGCTTGTTGTTCTGGTGTTCTTCGTTAGCTCGGCTCTTAGGGACATGGGCGTCTACATGGCGGACCTTTACGGGTAGCTTCTCTACCCGAGTGGCAATGTCTTTCCATTCATCAGCTGCCCAGATTGGCTTTCCTCTACGCTGCCAGTTGGCCTTTTTCCACCTTTCCAGCCAACCCCATAGAGCATTGGCTACCATCCACGAATCGGTGTAGAGATAGAGCTTTGGCCACTTCTCTCTCTCAGCAATGTCCAGGGCCAGCTGAACAGCTTTGAGTTCAGCAAATTGGCTCGACCCACCTTCTCCTTCAGTGGCTTCTGCAACCTGTCGTGTGGGGCTCCACACAGCTGCTTTCCACTTCCGGTTCATCCCTATGATGCGACAGGAACCATCAGTGAAAAGGGCGTAGCACTTTTCTTCATCTAGCAGTTGATTATATGGTGGAGCCTCCTCAGCCTGGGTCACTTGTTCTTGCTCCTCTTCATCAGTGAGACAAAAGCTCTCACCTTCTGGCCAGTTCGTAATTATTTCTAGGATCCCAGGGCGGTTCGGATTTCCAATGCGGGCGCACTGTGTGATAAGTGCGATCCACTTACTCCATGTGGCATCGGTGGCGTGGTGGGTAGAGGGAGCCTTTCCTTTAAACATCCACCCCAGCACTGGTAGTCGAGGTGCCAGGAGGAGTTGTGCTTCAGTGCCAATTACCTCCGAGGCGGCTTGAACTCCTTCATAGGCAGCCAAGATTTCCTTCTCTGTGGGGGTGTAGTTGGCTTCAGACCCTCTGTAACTCTGGCTCCAGAATCCCAGCGGTCGGCCTCGAGTCTCTCCAGGCACCTTCTGCCAAAGGCTCCAGGACAACCCTTGTTCCCGGCTGCAGAGTAAAGCACATTCCTCACCTCTGGTCCCGTCCTTACGGGGCCAAGCGCTACTGCATGAGCGATCTCCTGTTTGATCTGGGCAAACGCTTGTTGCTGTTCAGGGCCCCAGTGAAAATCGTTCTTCTTGCGGGTGACCAGGTAGAGAGGGCTCATAATCTGGCTGTACTCTGGAATGTGCATCCTCCAAAAACCTATGGCCCCTAGGAAAGCTTGAGTTTCCTTTTTGTTAGTTGGCGGAGACATTGCAGTGATCTTATTGATGACCTCTGTGGGAATCTGGCGCCGTCCATCTTGCCATTTTACCCCCAAGAACTGGATCTCTCGAGCAGGTCCCTTGACTTTGCTTTTCTTGATGGCAAAACCGGCTTCCAGGAGGATCATGATGATCTTCTCTCCTTTCTCAAATACTTCTGCTGCCGTGTTCCCCCACACAATGATGTCATCGATGTATTGGAGATGCTCTGGAGCCTCACCCTTTTCCAGTGCAGCCTGGATCAGTCCATGGCAGATCGTGGGGCTGTGCCTCCACCCCTGGGGTAACCGATTCCAGGTATATTGCACACCCCTCCAGGTGAAGGCGAACTGAGGCCTGCACTCCGCTGCCAGAGGGATGGAGAAAAACGCATTGGCGATGTCAATGGTGGCATACCATTTTGCTGCCTTGGACTCCAGCTCGTACTGGAGCTCCAGCATGTCTGGCATGGCAGCACTCAATGGTGGAGTCACTTCATTCAAGCCACGATAGTCCACAGTCAATCTCCATTCCCCGTCAGACTTGCGCACAGGCCAGATGGGGCTGTTGAAGGGTGAGTGGGCTTTACTGACCACTCCTTGGCTTTCCAGGTCGCGGATCATCTTGTGGATGGGGATCACGGCGTCTCGATTCGTCCGGTACTGCCGGCGGTGCACTGTCGAGGTGGCAATTGGCACTTGTTGCTCTTTTACTCTCAGGAGTCCCACTGCATTTGGATTTTCCGATAGTCCAGGCAAGGTGTTCAGTTGCCTGATGCCCTCTGCCTCCACAGCCGCTATTCCGAAAGCCCACCTGAGTCCCTTTGGGTCTTTGTAATAGCCATTCCGGAGGAAGTCTATGCCCAGAATACATGGGGCCTCTGGACCAGTCACAATGGGGTGTTTCTGCCACTCCTTCCCAGGTCAGGCTCACCTCGGCTTCCAACAAAGTTAATTGCTGTGATCCCCCTGTCACCCCGGCAATAGAAACAGGTTCTGCCCCCACATGTCTCGATGGAATTAAGGTACACTGCGCACCAGTATCAACTAACGCTTCATATTTTTGTGGTTCTGATGTGCCAGGCCATCGGATCCACACTGTCCAAAAGACCCGGTTTTCCCGTGCCTCTTCCTGGCTAGAGGCAGGGCCCCTCTAGCTCTGGTTGTCATTTCTTTCTTGGGCGTACATGGTAGAGGTCCCCTCGAGGGGATCTAAGAGATCGTCCTCTCTTCTGTAATATCTGGCATCTCGGTCACAGGAGGCTGAGGCTACCTTCACTTTAGTAGACCCCCCGCCTCGGTTAGTATTTCCCTCCTTGAGTTGCTGTACCCGTGCTGCCAGGGTAGCAGTGGGTTTCCTATCCCACTTCCTCATGTCTTCTCCGTGATCACACAGGAAGAACCACAGCTCAGATCGTGGGGTGTACCCTCTCTCCCTGGCTGGGGGGCGCTGGGCTCTGACTTTGGGGCTTGTGACTCGCACTGGTGCCGCACTCATCAACCTCATCTCCTCCCTCACCTCCCTCATCATCTCCTCTCTGAGGTCTTTGACCACAGCAGAGACCTGAGCCTGCATTGGGCCACTGATCATACTATCATAATTCCTGAGTTTGGTGGCTATGGAGCCCACTGTCTCTCGGTTGTCATCAGCATTAATTGTTGCAATGAAGACGGTGTATTGGGAGGGCCCTAGCTTTGCCAGATTCCACAACATTTGCCCTGTACACTTGACTTTGTCAGGGTCATTATCATGTTGTCCATCTCTCCCAAAGAGTACCTCTAATATTGCCACCTCTCTCAGCTGTTGGATTCCCTCCTCAAGGGTCTTCCATGGTCTTCTATGATGATACTCCTGCATTCTCTCCCTGTTGACAAACCTCTCTCTTACACTTATTAAAAGCCGTTCCCAGAGAGACAGGGGCCCGTCATCTCTTCCGAATACCTGATCAACCCCTGAGTCTTGGGACAAGGGTCCCAGCTGCCTTGCCTCAATACTATCCAGCTGCACGCCCATACCCATAAGGTCCCAGACCCGAAGTAACCAGGTTGTAAAAGGCTCACGACCCCGTCGCACAATATCTTTTCGTAGATTACGGAGACTGTCATACTCCAGGGACTCAGTAGTGATTTCAATCCTTGGCCTCCCTACTGGTTGAGAGGGTCCTGCTTCCCCATCATTACTCACTGGCTGCTCTGGTTTGACCTTAGTCTTCCTCTTTTCCACAGGGGCAACTGCTACTGGCTGTGGCTGCCCCTCTGATCTGACTGGAGCCTGAGCGGTTATAACATCCCTGGGTTCCTCTGCTGCCCCATTAGACTCTCCCTCTTTGGGGTAGGGGAAGGGTTTCCTACCAGCTGGGCAAGTGTATTCCTTCAGCACTTGGCCCATCTCGTGTATCTCTTTCACCAGGACTCCCACCCAATCCGGGTGGGTTGTTTCTGAGGTGGGTTGTGGGACCGGGTCAGAC
>JAVTVJ010001766.1:0-133631 GCA_034509425.1 Eopsaltria australis | reverse complement strand
GAGCCCCCCTCTCAGCACTGGCTGCACTCTGCTTATGAAAATGTACCTCAGAGTTGTTCTCGGCCTTGGTTCCCAGGAAGAACTGAGATAGGACAGGGCCTTGCAACCCCCTGGGGCTTGGAGCTCTGGAATTGTTTTGTCTTTCTGCTTAGGGAAAGGCTATGGAAAGGTACTGGAAAAACTAGCTATTAATATAGTAGGCTACAGAGCCACAAAAATATGGGCAGAGAGTACAGAGAACATATAAAAGAAAAAAGGCAGAAACCAAAAGGCATCATTCCCCCCTTTTTTAGAGACTAAAAAGACTCTGTCTTGTCTAGTCTCTACTCTGCATTCAACCATACCTCTGGTTTATACAACTGGCTATCCCACTAGTTGTTACACAGATGCTAATTATAACTACAGTTACTATGAACATTTCTTCTATCTAGGTTCAGTTTGGTAACCATGAATTGAGTCGTACTGAATATCAAGGTCAGTAGGGTTTTAGATACTTGGTCTAGAATTTAGTTTGCTTTCAATTTCAACTCAAAATTTCTAAAAAATTTTCACTCGAATGTGCATAAGAACAACAAACCAGTATTTAATGATTTTGTGGCTAGTAGGAAATTAAGCATTTTGTTTTGATCAACAGCCCCTTAATATGATTAAACATTACATTTGGAATCACACCCCATGGCACAGCCAATCTTATCTTGGCCAACTTACCAGGCCAGGATTCTATATCTAATACCACTTGGACAAGTTGTCCTTATGAAGAGTTTTTGGATACATTTTGGGCTAGAGTTACAGGCAAATTTTAGGACTAAATTTGAATCATGGTTACCGACTGTACAGATAAGAGGTACAAAAGAACAGTTTAAATCATATCATCCCAATTTGTATCAGTCTCTGTTTTCTGGCTGTCTATGGAGCAGACGTCTTCTTAACTCTGGAGCAGTGAATTCAAGGCTCTCTGCCAGCAGCTTTGGATTTGGTGAGGGTAGTCAGGACTTGGAATGACCCTTCCCACTCAGTTCATAAGGTTACTGTTCCTCCATTCAACATAGACTCAGTCTCCAGGCTTGAATAGTTGCTAGTCTTCCTTCCTTCCTTCCTTCCTTCCTTCCTTCCTTCCTTCCTTCCTTCCTTCCTTCCTTCCTTATGACTTTGCTCAGTTCTAGATCTTTCATTGATATAATCAGTTCAGCTTTTTGTGATGGTACATTTGATGGCAACGCTTTTCTCATGGTTACCTGGTTCGTGGTTGTCACTGCATAACCTGTCTTTTGTTTGCCATCTCGCATGAAGCTGCTCTCAGCTGCATACAGCTCCCAGTCTGGCATATCCTTCAGATCTGCTCTGCTGGAATAGGCTTCTTCCATGGTCTGCAAACAGTCAAACTTAGATACATTATCAGTTAGTGCTGGGAACAGACATACTAGGATTGACAGCAAACGTTTTCAGAATAACATTATCCAGTTTCCGTAGCATGGCATAGGGTCCATGTCTTCTATGTTCACAGAAGAAACTTACAGTGGGTTGCATGCAACTGTTGGATGTATCAATTCTTGGCTGCTGGTTGGATGCAGCAATTTTCAGTTGCTGACTGCCCTAGTTCTCCAGTTTCAGGATTATTTTACATAATAGTAAAGAGTCCTTGGTCTTTTTTTACTCACAAGGATACAGGAGAAGGTCTTTTACAAATTTAACTCAGTAAACCATTCTAAGATATTTGTTAACACAGGACTTTGCTTACTTATAGCATGCTTTAAGGGAGCCTAAAAACGGCTTCTTGTTCTTTGGGCTCGGTGTTCCCCTTTTGAGTGCCTACCAGAGCAGACAAAGAGCGCTCACTGCCCTCGCACGGCCGGGGACAGGCGCGGCATGCAGGCATCCCCGCCCAGGGGCACTCCCGGCTCGCCCGTGCTCGGCCCGTGCTGCTGCTCACAGTGGCTCTCGGGCGTCTTTAAAATAAAACTCATTACTGTGGAAAGTGCGATAGGGCCGTTCCTTCCCGTCGATCTCACACTCCCGGCCCGCTCCGCACGGTCGGCGCCAGGCAGCGATTGAGCCGGCCTGGTCTGCGCCGTGCCCCGCCTCCGCCAGAGCAGGGCCGAAGCAGCGCAGCGGCAGCCCCGGTCCCGGGTCGCTTCCTGGGACCGCTCCCCCGCGCATCCCCCGGCCGTGACCAGGGCAATGGCAGGAATCACCTCCGCCCCTCTCAGAGCAGCTGGTGCCCCGCTTCTGTCACGGGGGAGTGACCGCCCTGCTCGCGGAGCCGTCCCGGAAGTCCGGGAGTCGCCCTTGCCTTAAAATCTTGGAAAAACTTTTTACAGATGGAACATAGAAAGTGGGGGCTTCTCCCCCTTCCCTTACAATAGTGCGAACCGAGCTTTCTCGGCCGTTCCACAAAACTTGCTGGAAGCGAGGATCTCTCCCTCGCCTCCCACTAAGGAGCAGGCTGGACACCCAGCCTCTCCACAACTTAGAAGCGAGATTCTCACCGCCTCCACTGAGCATGCTGGACACCCAGCCGCTCCACAAACCTGTAGGAAGTGGGAATCTCTCCCCAGCCTCCCACCAAGGAGCAGGCTGGACACCCAGCCGCTCCACAAAACTGTAGGAAGTGGGACTCTCTCCCCAGCCTCCCACCAAGGAGCAGGCTGGACACCCAGCCGCTCCACAAACCTGTAGGAAGCGGGAATCTCTCCCCCAGCCTCCCACCCAAGCGCAGTCTGGACACCAGCCCGCTCCACAAACCTGAGGAAGCGGCCCATCCCCCGCCTCCTACCAAGAAGCAGACCAGGCCTCCCCCGGCCGCTCCATGCCCAGAGGTCTCCAGGCCAGCTTTCAATTCAAAACCCACGTGTGCTAAACATGAAATAAACTTTTGCACTGTGATTTGCTTTTCTCCACCAGTGAACAATCTCAGCCGAGATCACACACCTGCCTCCTCTCCACCAGCCGATCTCTGGGGCAGGTTGGAAAATCGGCACCAGGAAAAACTTGGAGAAATGATTTCAAAAGCAAATTCTCTCACCACCACGCCAGGTTGTCCTGGGATCGCTAACAATTACTGACTTTAAACAGATACACAATACATAAACAATACACACACATACAAACTGAACACTACACAACAAAAAGAACCACTTTTATACTACCTCCTGTGGGATCTTGGAACCATGGTGTCTCGACCTCAGGCCCGTGGCAGGGAATTCTTTAGATTGCTGTCAGAAAGGAATTCCTTGCAGGATGTTTTCGGTCCAGAGGAAGGGTATCAGGTTCTCGTGTCCCTTCTGGGTGTGCCAAATAACTGTTGCCTTTTCCCCCAGCCTGGAAAAGAAACTCGAGATCATTTTAGCAAGGAGGTAATATAAAAGGGGATCTTTATTTTGAAGGTCTTCAGGAGCAGTTATGGAAAGGTGTCCATAAAAAGCCCAGCCCCTCCAGGGGTGAGTACATATTTATAGCTTTTAGGAAATTAGCATAATTGATTAAAAGCACCAATAAGGAGAACAAGCGGTGATTCAATTCCCCCCCAGGTCCAGCCCCTTCTCTGGAGCCCCCCTCTCAGCACCGGCTCTACTTTGTTTATGAAAATGTACCTCAGAGTTGTTCTCAGCCTTGGTTCCCAGGAAGAACCGAGATAGGACAGGGCCTTGTACCCCCTGGGGCTTGGAGCTCTGGAATTTGTTTTGTCTTTCTGCTTAGGGAAAGGCCATGGAAAAGTACTGCAAAAACTAGCTATTAATACAGTAGGCTACAGAGCTACAAATATATGTGCAAAGAGTACAGAGAACATATAAAAGAAAAAAGGCAGAAACCAAAAGGCATCACACCTGCTTATAAAACAAACTCTCAGGTGTTTCCTGTTGTTAAAATACCCGTGGTGTTATAGCACTAGAACACATTTAGCATAATTGTTTTGCATTGGCATCCATAGTTACTGATGTCTGTTCTGCATATCATTGTTTCTGATTCTACCCCGATTTCAGTCTTCTACTGTTTTTGTTTTTTCAATGATTCATTGAAGCTTGTAGTTTGGAAGTCCATCTGCTTATTTTAAGAGCAGATCTTTCCAATCAGGAAAAGAAACAGCAGAATCATCATACCATAGCTGGAATTCAGGTACTTTGATATATATTTACAGAATGCAGATGTGTTCCTTTTCACAGCCAAAATTTGTAAGCCAGTTTAATAAGGAGTGCCCCCCAAAACATGCATGCTATCATTGCAGGAAACAAGTTGTTTTGTAAACAAATTATGTGGAATGATGCAACATGACATGAGTCATGCAGTTTAAACTTGATTCCAAATTAATATACCACATTTCATTAATTGGTAATATTTCAAATGCACAGTTTTACACAACCAGTAGACATTGGTATTGTAATTTACCCATAGTAAAACAACAAATGGAAACAAAAATTCTGAAATTCTACTTCAGACAACTCATTTTCTCTTGGCATTGAGCAGTCTTCCCAGCTCTACTCTGAGCCTTGGGATTTTGTGAACATTTCAAGTTTATTTTTTTACTTGTTTTACATTTGCAGCTAGCTTAAAAACATTATACAGTAAAGCTTGAAAAAACCAGCACCCAAGTGTCAACACAGAGAAAGTGTAATCCCCAAATTCATGTATTTTTCTAAATTTCATTTTCAAGCCAGTCTTTTAGGATTTTTTTTTAATAGTTGCAGTGCTAAAGATTCTCAGATCCTCACCAGTCTAGTCACAATACCAATACACAAGAATTGACATTAGTTGAACTTATAACAAATCATTATCAGAAAGGAAAGATGAACAAAAAGTCATTTGGCATGAATGGGCCACGTATTTTGGCATATGCTGAAGTGGCAGTATTGCTTTATTACAAAGATTAATTTTTCCTCTCAGTTGAACACCAGAAGGCCAGTTTTTATGTTTCTCGAGAAAAAATCTTTAAGATTTTCTTCTATACCTTTTATGTTATACCTCAGTAAATGTGATTGCTTTCTGGTGGTTTAGAATTCCGGTGCTTTTCCTGGTTTGAGGTTTTCTTCACCAGTTTAGTAAACTGTACTTGTGTCCCTAACTGTTTGGATTCTCATTACATTAATTTGGTCTGGAATTCATGCACTTCTAAGGAGTCTGCACAGAATCTGTAAAATACAGTTGACAGGACTATAGGTGTTTTCATATCCTTGGATTTGCATATATCTGTAATGGTTCTTAACCATTTGCCTAATCTTTGCAATTTCCATAGTTTCACTTTGCCACAAGTTACCTAGGAGTTGAGCTGGGAAACAGGCAAGATAAGACATTTAGACTGTTTTGTATCTGAATAATATGGGAGAGATGGAAACAGCTCTTACTGTCTTTCAGTACTGTCCTTTCTTTGATGTAACCAAATTATATTATTAACAAATTTAACCTCTTTCACTTTGAGACTACTGGAATGCAAAATTCCTCTCTCAATGAAGATGATTTGCTCAAAAGATTAAATCTGTTCTTCTGAGGAAAGCAAATGCATCAGCACATCTATACTCAAAGGATCAAAGCAGGAGGTATGTCTCCTTAATGAATGATTTTGAAACTTCTGGACAAAACAATCTCAGTGCAATTAAAAGGAATCCTGGTCTGCCTGAAGGCAGTATAGAAAACAAAAGGGTGCTTATAGAAATACACGTCAGAAAGTGTAAGAATAAAAAGATAAGGAAAAAGCTAGAAGAGAGGTCTTTGCTGGCTACAGTAGACATCAAGGGTCTTGATCCTAAACTGGGCTCTGATGGATTGTCAGCTGTAAATGCAGTTTTCGAGACTGAACCTGATTTTGGTAACTCGGTGAATTAATAAACAGCTCCTTCTCTGATCAGGTGTTCACTGGTGAGCAGAAAGTCTATTGGCCTTGTAAACAGGACAGGTATTCAATCAGGAATGCTCTAGAGATATTTTTAAAAGGAAAGGTTTTGTTTCCTTTCCAAATAGGACTTTATTTTTGGCTTATCTACCTTTATCTCTGATCCCTTGCCATTCTCCTCTTTTACCCTACCCATTTTCCTTTGAAATAATTTTTTCATTAGTGTAGCTCCCCAAAATATTCTTGATTCATTGATATTGGCAGAAAATGCTGATCTGTTTTAATCAAATTCTATAGGAATGTATTTGTTTCAATGAAACTACAGCTGAAAGCAATTATGGGCTCCAATTCTGAATCCTTGTAACAAAATTATAATTAAAAAATCCCAGGAGTTTTTCTAGCTACTAGATTTTAAGTTAGTGGCACTCTCTTGGGAATTGAGGCTGCAAGTTCAAGTCCCTGTTCCATCCAATTTGGAACTGGAATTGGAACAGAAAATTGGATCTGGGTCATCTGCATTTAAGGCAAGTATCCTGCTCAGCAAGCCAAGAAGTCAGCATCCCCTATCCAAGAAATGCTTTTCATTTAATGAAGTCTTGAACAGGAGGGATTTAGCTTCTTCCTTGCTATGCAGAGGAGACACTGGTACCCGGCCCCCATGCTCCGCTTCCTGTCCTGAGCCATGTGGCAGCTCCAGGAACAGACTTAGTTTCAATAGGCCCATTCCTTTCTAGTAAGTGAATATCAAAAGCTTTGCTAAACAGAATTTTTACACTCCAGCTGGCACTCCTGTGAGGTCCTGGGCTGCCACTCTCTCTGGCACTGCAGAGATGTTCTGTCTTGTCCAGAGATAAAGGCAGGAAACATGGAGAGGAAACTGAGGTTCCCCATTCCCCCTTGATGCCTAGCCTAATAACAGCCCAACCCTCCATTCCCTGGTCCAAGGCTGGAAAATGAGAGGAGAGACTTGTGCCCAGATAATAGGAGCAGTAGAACTTGCCTGAAGCAGTTTTTCTTTCCTTAAGGGAAAAGGCTGGTAAGTGGAAATTTAGAAGTTTGACATCCATTTGAAGTATGGAACTCTTGTGTTTACTTCATTCTCTCCCTGGATTTACAAGTATGAGCTATTTTCATCCAAACAAGAAGAAAAAGCAAGGCAAACTGGCACATGTAGTAACCAGCTTCTTCCTAACTCATATAGGCCTGTTGTGAAGGCCTATTTTAAGTTTCCTTTTTCTCCCAAAAGACATGTTAAACTCAGTTTTTAAAGGCTTTACAGTATAATCAAACCAGCTCAGCACAGCAGGAATTCACATCTTTTTCCCATATTATTATAAAATCTACTTTCAAGTGTCTTTGTACCCCGTTGCATTTTGGGAATTCTGGAGATTGTAAATAAAAGCATCTTCTTTTCTTGAAAGAACCTCCAGGCAAGTTCTTTCAACAGAAGCTTCTCTGCACAACATTAGAGAATGCAGTGTAAAGTTCACTGTTACAGGAAAAATATTCCTCCCATTTATCAAAAGATTATTTTAGACACATTAGTTTAAGATATATCTTTAAAAGGTTGAGTGTTTAGAAAGCACAACAAAACCCTTTGTTTTCTCAATATGTATGTTTGCTTTGCCACTTTCAGGCTATACCTTCATAGTTTTGTTCCTTGTTTTCTGATTACATATATTTTCTAAATGCACACAGATCAACCTGGAAACACCATTTGTGCATGACCTTATCTCAATGTGCCAGATGGATATAGACGTACGGTAGCAAGAGAGCTACATAAAAAGTAAAGGTTTTCATTTGCACTTCCTGACAAGTCTTTCTGGGAGATGGGAAGGGATTTGCTTAGTCCTTTAGTGAAAGCTGGATTCATATCCTCAAGCAAGTCCAATGGGAAATTCCTATTAGGTCTGTCAGCTTTGTCTGTTGCATGAAATTACAGATTTGTATTTGAGTAAGACCATTAGGATTTCAAAGAAAATACTGGTGATTCAAGAAATTTAGCTAAAAGTTCTTGGCTAACTCTGAAGTGTTATACAATAAATTGTGGAGGGTTGGTTTTATAGGACTCGGAGAGTTCCAGAAAAAGGTTCACCCAAATGTAAGAGTTAATGACATATTCAAAATGTCAGCAAAATGATTATAGAAGCCACTTTTCTCTAAAGTTTTTTAATGTATGACAGGCATCTACCACATTCCCACAGCAGAATGAAGATCAGTACAAAAAACGGGAATTGATCATAATTGCTGCTGAAATGAAAAGATAACGACCAATGACCTTCTTCATTGATGTGAACAATAATGTTTACTGTGGATAAAATATATACTTTCAGGAATGTGGCTCACAAAGAGAAAATCAATAAGGAGAAGGTTAAGATTCTGCTGCCTGTGCACTAAATGTTTGCTGACTGAAACGAGAGCTTAATAGGCAGATCTGTGAGCTACTGAGTTTTACAACTTTGCACTTTGAAAGTGATGTAGAATTGGAATTGAGATCTATTCTTCACACCCACTGTGTAGTTTCACAAACAAGAGAAAATGAAGTATTTTGAAAAATATGGGAAATAGTAATTTATCAAAAGAATGTTTCTTTCTCTGAAGAAATGTTGACTCCCAATTATTTTCAGAGATTATTTCAGCAGGAAATTCAACACACTTCAAGTAGTAAAAAAAAGTGTAACTATGCCTCTTTGTATACAGATATTTATAAAGAACCCTTTATTAAAGAATTTGACCCACAGGATCAAAATGTAAGATAGGTTTTACATCGGCCACATCTTAATCCAATGAATATTTGTCTTTACTTGTGCCATATAAAAGCATGTGTGTGTTGTAGCTCTTGCCAAATGCCATTAAATTAAATTAAAAATACATACACTGTTATTTTTCAGAATCAGTGGCTTCACAGAGTATTACAACAGGAACTCAAAGAACCCATTGAGTTCTGTTGTAATTTTATAATATTCTGGTTAATAATGTCTATTAAAACATCCATTAAAAAACCATCATGCTAATTTAACTGGGAATATATAATAGATGCTGTTTAATGCTCCCATTAAATTAATGCTAAGACTTAGTGTCGTCAATAGATGTTGTTATTAATGATATCTTAAATAGATGCTATTATTAAAAAGAGTAATGCAACATTAATTAAAAGCAAGCTAGGACTTCACTGACAAAAGAAAAACTCCTTACCTAATAGACACCATAATATTAGCAGTAACAAAACATTTTCTTGTTTGGTTCACTGTCTTCTACATTCTACCATTATTTTCCCTTTAGTGAAATGACCTTAACTGTGCATTTTAATCACATGAGATGTCAAATATAAAATATATGCTTCCAGAGTGATGGAATACTTCTTACTTTCTTTCTCTTTCTTTCTATTTTTAAATTAGTAAATGCAAAGTTTAAAAGAACCAGAAAAGTATAGATGTCCAAAAATTATTTGATGGCAATTTCTGTATTTACAGTCTGTATTACATTATGAATGCATATTGTTTTACATATGTGTATATATTTCTGTGTAATTGATGTCATACATTTATTTTTATGACCTTTTTTTAAATTCAGTCTAATTCATAAAGCTCATAAGGCTGTAAAGCTACTGAAAGGCAAGAAATGGCTATGTTTGACTGCTGTGAGAGAGAAACATGCAAGTAGGTCTTATCACACATGCCATGATGGAGCTGCAGGAAGCACAAAACAATATTAAAGCCAAAAGCCATGATTTGTTGCAAATACCACATTATATTAAACCTTATAGGTTATATCCATGCTACTATGGCTTTTCTCCACCTTGAAATGCAAGCTGAAGTACACTCATCACCAGAGTCGGAATAATATAACTTTGTTTTTAAGCTTGAAAGTCATTACTTTTCTCTGTCATCAAAGACTGGGAAAACACTGAGCAGAAACGAATACATGAGAAAGAAAATATTATGAAGATAATGCTCATAGTCACACCTCTGACAGAGAACAAGACTGACATCACTTTGTAGACTCATATTTCCTGACATTTGTCCTAGCAGATTATGATCAAAGAAATAAAGCAGTGCCTGGGAAACACCACAGGAAGGATTAAATTAAGTGATTATGTAAACTTCCAAAGAAAGACTACTTCCACTTACATCCTGGCTGCTAGAAAGCTTTTACAGTTTATTTAGAGACTGTCTCTTTTTCAACGTAGCAGGGTCTTCTTTAGGGTTCCCCTGACAATTTTAGCTTGTTTTGTTGGGCATGCATTGTCCTGCAGTTACCATCTCCTTGAACAGAACTGGCTGTGAAACCAGCAGCTGCTGCCTGTAGCCTGTTCACCAGTGCCAGCCAGCAGGAGACCATGACTGAACTTCAAAGAAGGATGATATCACATACAAAATCCACTAAAATTATATTAGATTGGTACATTATTAAAAATCTCAGATACAGTGCTAATGGGAACCTCTGTACCAAATCCTTGTATTTCTAATGAAGAATTTTTTCAAGAAAGTAAGAGAGCTTTGCGTTTAAAAGTGAAAAAATAAAAATGACTACTCTCTTTTAACCCCAGTTGCTTAATATATTTCAGGCAGGGAATTCAATCAGCAAAAGCTAAGTGAATTGAATGCTGAAAAGATTTTTAAAACAGATTGGACTGGTTTATAACCTATGTAAAACAAAAATAATCAAATCATATTCATGTGCTAAACTGATTATCTTCAGCTCCAGTACTGCACAGCAGGTCTGGTCATGAGGGAATGGGAGGAGAACTGCAAACAGGCTAACACTGACTGGGATTTTTGCCTGATAGAAAAACAGGGAGAAAGCAGGGTTGATGCTCACAGTAATAGACCTTTCCTTCAAGAAAAGGATTATCTGATGTTTGATACTTTTTTTTTAAATTTCAATCTTCATTTTCCTTTTGCCTTTAGAATTAGTTACAACCCAGTTGCCAAAACTACATGTGGAATAATATGTTGGGTGCTATTTGGCAGCCATTAACCACAAATCTTTCTGAGAACTCTGGTTTTTAACTTATGGGCTTTCCCTTCTCTTCACTCTCAGCAGAGAAGAAGATACCTTTTTAACTTGTCCCTTCCTCGTACAACCCGAGTTATCCCAAATCCTTGTTTCTTGTGGGATCAACTGCTCAGAGAGCACAAAGGGAATATTAAATGTTAATAGGGTTGGTTCAGATGTTACATCTGTTTTGAACAGCTACACAAATGATAGTGAAGAATCAGATTCAGTAACCTTTTACATGCAGTTTATAGAGACCTTTTTTCAGTAGGGAAAAAAATTAACTCATACTATTAATGAATAATTCATAACTTACCTGTGCTGCCTGCATTACAAAGGGAAGAGCACGTAGATGCTGCTGTATTGAGAACTGTCAAGTTGTTGCGGTTTAGAGGTTTGGGGATCAAAATTAGATATGAAGATTAATTTTTGTAGTCTAGATTTTTTGATTTTGTTGTGAGATAAGGATTAATAGTAGGCAAAAGCAGGCTTATACTTTAAGGAATACAAAAAGAAATTTTATTAACAGACTTAAAATAGGAATAATAATTAGGCATCAACACCAAACCCTTTAGAACACTCTTTTCCCCTCCCCACCTTTCTTATTTTCTTTCTTGTCGACCATGCAAAAGGTAACACTTCAACTTATAGTTAATCCACCACCTCTGGAACAAAACAGTTCTCTCAATTTATGTAGAGAGAGAAGCTTTCTTTTGATTTATCATGTTGACTCCCATAGGAAACACAGTTTCTATGGTTATTAGCTTTCTAGTAAGCAATTCTCTCTTTGAAGGGAGGCATTTGCTTTTCTAGACCCCTTCCCATTTCAGTAGCTTTCCCAGGGCCACACCAATGGACATATGATGGTCATTGAGGTGTTCTTTTTCAGAGTAAATGTTTCTATTACAGTGACAACGACATCCCCTTACTTGATCATCAGCAACACAAGTCTTCTTCTACTGTTGTCCTGGGGCAAGGAAAGAAAATCTTAATACACAAAAGTCTCAGTCTACTGCTTATAACTTAGAACATTACATTCCCTTTTTCTCACCTCTTTTAGACCATTATTCATATATTACAGGGTGTATTACAGCTAACTTTATCAACATGTTTTTACAAAAGAACTTTCAGCATTTAAAGCACTCCTCATCTCTTCCTTCTTTGAAAAATAAGCTTAGTTATGGTCATTAACTTAAAGTCTCTATGTTGTACCTTTTGTAGGTGCCTTTATTTTTATGCTCTTTCTGTGTGAGAAGGAGAAATGAATGTTCTCAAAGTCTCATTCTGATATTAGAAAGAAACAGTTAATTTGTCTTTCAGCTGGGCAGTGGTCACGTGGCTTTCGCCCGCGTGGTTTGAGTGTTGTTAAGTCCGTGCTTAAACTGAAGGAAAAGAACTCGTCTATGCCGGCTCTCATCTAAGCTGCGTTTGAATCGCAAGGGCCTGGCGGGACCGCGTCCGTGCTGCAGGGGCTGGTTTAAGCCCCCTACCGTGCCGAAGTGTGCGTGGGGGCCGCCCAGCAGGAGCTGTACTTGAGCTGCGGGAGAAGCTTAATTTAAGTCCTTTCTCCCTCCCGCGCAGAGTTGCAGGGAGTAAACGAAGCCGCACCCGAGCTGCAGGAGGGGCTCAGTCTGAGCTCCCTCTGTTTCTCTCCCGTGCTGAGTTTGCTGCGGGGATAATCGGGCGGGGCGCTCCCGAGGTCCATGGGGCCCGACCCCAAACCCTCTTCCCGCAGGGCCGTGCTGCAGAGAGGGGAAGAAACCAGCCTGGCCCAGGCTAGGCAAAGAGAGCTGGCTAAGTTCTTTAGCCAAGGACAGCAAGATGAAGCAGCTTGAGTTTTCTCTCTCTCTCCTCCCCCTCCCCCCCACACCATGTGCGCCAGCAGCACCCAGAACATGTGGTCTGGGAGAGACCTTACCCAGTTGGTGCAGAGGGGAGGAGAGCAGCGTCTTTCCTCTGCGAACCGGAAGCCTCAAAGAGAGCTTCTTCAGGTGCTTTCCTGGTTTTACGAGTTTTTTAGGTAGGCGGAGTTTATGCTGGCTACCTCATTTCCGACTCCACCTCTTCTTTCTACACCGGGAATTTTTAACAGCAATTATCCTATGACGCAAGTTAAGTTAAATATCATTGCAGAGTTAAAAGATATTTTAAATTTGTCTCACCAAGATTTTCTGAGATGAGTGGCTGAGGAGCATATTTTATATCTAATTAAAACTGAGTGTTTCCTTACCCCTTGTTTATCACATGTATTCATGACTTTAGAAACAAAGCAATAGGTGCTGAAAGTATATGAACTAAGGTTAATTAAAATTTTGTAGATTTGTGATATTCTCATAAAAATTTGCAAACACAAAGTTTTTGTCAATAATCTAAATCATTATTTTGAACCATGTATAGCTAACAGCATGCCTTTATCAAATAAAGGATTTCAATACAATTTTTGGAAATATTTCATCCGGCCATGTCACAAATAATAACAACAATTAATTGATTTTACTTAAAATTTTGTCTCTTACAAAGAGGGGGGAAATTCCATTTTGGGTGTTGAAAAGCTGAAGTAGTTATAAAGCTCTAGCAACAGTCATTTATAGCTTTGAAGTCAGTACAGATAGTACAAAAAGCAACACCTTTTCTGATAACAAAATTCCTTATCTGTGGTACATTATTAGAACTGAAAAGCTCCAGCAAATGAACTAGTGAACAGAGGAGTTCCTAAATCTGATGGCTGAGTCATTCCTCTTATTTCATTGTTCCCCTCAACATTAAAGCATACTGCTGATCAACCTGCAAGACAGTGATTTGCAATGCCAAATCTTTCAGGACAAAGTCGATTGCTTATTAAAGATTCCTTAATTTTGGTGGTCAAGCTGTTTGTGAATCAATAGGCAGAGCTTTGAGAGTTGGCACTGGAGAGCAGCATGGCTGTTACAGAAAAATTGACCATGGGAAATAACCTTGGGTTTTATGATAAAGACATGATTAATCTTGTACTCACAGTTGCAAAAAAAATGCATTGAAAGATAAAGAAAATTTTATTACAAAACATATTCCCTCTCAAGAGGAGAAACTTGGATAAATTTGATAAACTGAAGATATTTCTCAGTATTAAGAGTCACATTGAGGACACCAGGACTCGCATGTGAAGGAAGATTTAAATTCCCTCCAGTCAATGGATGTAAAACTGTCGAGGATTTATATTACAAACAACACAGGGGTTAAAAAACCTGCAGGCTGCAGTTCTGCTGGCTGGCTGACTACTTCATGAAGGACACTCTGGAACAAGGAGAAAGCCTATTCAGAAAGGAATAAGGCCTGATTAGCAAAGAAACATTTAAGAGGTCAAAAACGGCAGGGAAAAGAAAGGATTTGTGTGGCCGTCCGCCTGCCTCCTCGGTGGAGTGGAGGTGGCTACTAGCAACGGCGGATGCGACTTGGGTCCTCAGAGGCCAGCCTTGTTCCCAGTCGCTGAGCGAATCTTGCCCTCGCTCCGTGCTAGCTGCTTGGTAGGCGAACTCTCCCACACCTCAGGGGGATCTTCCAACCCCGGGAATGAAGAGACACAGACACAAGGTTCTGCACTCTGTGACACCGGGGGTCGGAGGACCCCGATTCCCCTGTGACACAATCTTTCATTGTTCCCCCGGTGACCAATCACCAGGCAGCAGGGGGGAGGAACCGGGGAGGAGCAAGGGACAGGGAGCTAACCAGGGATAGAAGGGGGATGAGAGAGGGTTACAGACAGGGGAATGATACAATGAACAACCGAGTAACTGAGAACTCTCTAGAAAACTGGGGGTGACTGACTTAGATGGGCAGGTGGCGCTCCCCAATGAGCCCTGGGGGTGTTCACCTGTCTCGAGCCCAGCCTCTTCTGGGCTAAACTATTGTTTGCTCCACCTCAGGGGAGCGCTCCTGCTCCCCCCAGGGCTTTCTCATTGGAAATTCTTCTTCTGGGGTAACCTGCACCACCGCCACAGATTTGAGAAATATATCTAAATAATAAAAGGTTCTCCAGAAATACAAGTAAAAAGAGAACAGAAATACCCATGATTCCATACAGTAGGAGGAAAATATGAGCTTTGGCATCATGCCTTTATTAGCACAAAGAATTTTTTGCTTTTCAAAACTGAACTGTGATATGAACTGGCAGGGCAAAGCTGGAAGGTAATGCAAAGAAAATGGGTATAGATACTTTCCACCAATTTTGATAGAAATGTAATTATGAGCTTAAAAAGTCAATACTGTGTATTTTTAACAAATATTTTCAGTCAGAACTGTTACTATATGGTTGGAGAATGGAAAAGTAGCAGTTATATTTTCATTGGAGAATAAATGGGATACAGACAAGTGCAAACTTGGGTTTTTGTCTGTATATAAGATAAGAAATGGTGAAGCAGAGATCATTAGAGATGTTAGGGGTTAGAGAATATTGGTTAAATATCACAAGAAGTTACCAAAGTAGACTGGTAGTGTATTTTCTCAACAAATCAAATACCTTAAGATGTGAAGCACCAGATAACTGAGTCAAATGTAAAATTGTGGGTGAGGTTGAGTATGTCAGCCACCAAAAGCTAAACTACAAGTGAATAGAAAGATTTGTCCAAGGCAGAAAGACATGGGAAGTAATGAAGAACAGCAGTAGGGTGGAGGTCTTTACCAATATGTCCATGGGTCTGTATTTCTCTGAAGACTTCAATAATGAATGGCACCAGCAATATGTTAAAACTTTCTGCTGGTAAAAAAGCCAAACAGTTGTGGAATAGATGGGGAAGGATCTAGAACAGCCTTCCCAGGCCCTATGCACCCTTCAGGACTACATGAACTGGTTGCTAGAATGACAGGATTTGGATCGCTTGACAAAGAGGTCTCTTTCAGATATCTTTGCATTCACCAGGATGCTTCAGAAGCCCATTTTCAACCTTTTAATTTGCATTTCAAAAACCACATGCTAAACTGGCATGGATCTTGCTTCTGTTTGATGCATAAGTAGTTTACATGTTCTTTGCACAGTCTGCCCACAGTATCCAGATGCTCTGGAGTCAGAAAGATAGTTCTTATGAATCTGACTGGATCCACTTGCCAGCTTTACAGTGCCAATAAAGCCCATAACATATGCATGGGAACCCAACATTCATATCAGATCAGTCTGAACAAGAAAAAGCTTGGTAAGATATTTTGGCGAGGCAGTAAGGGCATTCACTGGTGGAGCCTATGCCAACAGTACTTAAATCTTTAACATTTACTATGGAATTCTTAGGTTAGGTATAAATGTACTCCCAGTTTTTACTTCCACATTACCAAACTTTATCTGTTGTAGCTATTTTATTCATCAAACCCTCCCCTTTAGGTCCCCTAGATGCTAAACTTTTCAGCTGAAGAACACCAGTTTAATTAGCACATCTGTGAGATCTCTTTTTGATAGCTTCAGACTACCTTCACAGAGAGTTTCAGCTGTCTGTTTCTGGTGACAGATGAACTTAGCCACTCATGAAGGAAGTAATGTCTTATTTCACCAGGGTCTTCTAGCTGGTGCTCCCAATGGGAGCAGCACAAAGAGCTGGTGGAGTCTGTATGCATGTCACAATATACTATACAAACTAGCACAAACAAGTGAAATCTGATGTTCTGCAAACAAAAGGGTTAGTGTAGGTCGGCCCCTGCTTCTTTGTCACTCCAGGTTGAGTTACGTTATAACTGAACTCAGGTCTGAGTAGAATTATATGTAAAAACATTTTCTTTAAGCGTTTTTTTAACTTGAGCTGATTGCACAATCATTCTCTTTCTGCTGGAGGCATAGTCTGTGGTACGATCACTCTCTTGTGTCAGTCCTTCGGTGAAAACATAGCCTAAAAATTTGCTGCAGAGTTAGTTCCAGTGACAGGAGTTCATTTGTTAAGAACTAACTGGATTCTTGTCCTGCTTGTGGGCAGTGCATTTAAGAGACATGCTCCATCCCTGTCCTATGTTATATGTTTACAACAAAGCATTCAGAAACCGAAGTGGAAAGGCTGCCTTGCTGCTGCCGGTGGCACAGATTCTTGCTGTAGCTTTTAAACTGCACCACTGTTCATCTTTCTCTCCTTGATTATATATTCATACATAGAAATAAGTGTGGGAAAAGTGACTGCTTTATAAATGTGCTCTCTCAGAATGCAGAGCTGCTGTCTGCAGAGAACATTTATTCATGGAGGGCCTGCAAGGCCGCTGTGTGAGCAGTAATGTAATCTGACTATGACTACATGTAACTGAGGGCAGCCATGGTGCCAAGGCTTGCAGTTGCTGACCTTCAGAATGCTGTGTTTACAGCAAGTCACAGAAAGGCATCAGAACCAAGAACAGGTGGCCTTGAGTTGTGTGAACAGCCTACAGGGTTTTAAACAGTTCTGATTTATTCAGTGTGACAGTCCCTGTATAATAAGGTTGGACTTGGAGACTGTAAAATATGACGTTTCCACGTGTTTTTTTGTGAATATGATAAAGAAAATGGGCTATATCTTTTCGTGTGAGTGATTGACATTCACTCCATCATCACTTATAAGATTCTGAACAGCACTGCTTGTGGACACATCTTGTGCTCCCTGCTGTTGCCTGATCTCTCAGCCAACAGTGCTCAGTCAGAGCTTCCCATCTCTTGAACACCAGTCCGTTCTTCTTTATAATTTTCTACCTTCTACCATAGTGATCATGTTCCTAATAACCTCAGACTAAGAAGATAAATGTTAATGAAATTATTTGTTGAATTTTCTATTTTTTTCTGTTATACATATTTTCTTTTTTTTTTTTTTTCCCATGGATTTGGCCAGATTTAGATCCTGATCCTTCAAACAGGCAAATTAATTCAGTGGATCTGTAATAAAACAGGGATACCAGTGCCCCCACAAAAATCAAAGTACTTACCTGGTCAGCTCTCCTGAGCAAGAATCTTTCAAACTTAGGTTTGTCAGACTACCACAGAGGTATATCTCACATCTCACTACAATATCCTTTCTTCTGGTTTTAAACAAATTTATTCTTGTTTCAAAACAGCCCATTGCAGTCAAATATTTAGCAACTACAGCTTGTATTTTGGATAAGTAATTATCTTTACAAACTCAATTTTATTGTCAGTGTAATGTGACAAAAATCATGGCTGAATATAAATAACCTAACTCATTCCATCTCTTACAACTAAAATATTATGAGTTGGGCATTAAAAATAGAAAATGTGTATGTACAAAACTTTGACAACTCTGCAAAAGCATGTCTTTATGAAACTGTTTTCTGTGAGATGTTTCTTTCAGAGAAAGTCACTTGCACTGACCTGGGGTTGAGGATGTGACACAACCATACTGCAGAGGCACTTGCACCCTCTCCTCTAAAAGGGCTTTTTCAGAGCCTAAGTGCAGTTTTCAATACAGTCATGATGATGCCTGACCTTTGCTTTAAGCAGTACAGAAATTTTTGATAGAAAAAAAATATCTACAGTTCTTCCCATTTGGCGTAGATTAATTTCCATTTACATGTACCTTCATAGCAAAGGGTTGAGTCAGAACTTCCTTTGAGGAGATCATTCACAGTTCCAGTCCTGGTGGCTTCCTAGATGAGCGTTCTCATGGCCTCTCAGAATTCTCCTTTCTCTGTTTCCCAGCTGATTTGTGGGTCTCTCTGACCCAGAGTAGAAGTTACCTATAATACCCACCTTCACTTAGGATAATGCTGCTATTCCCCACAATTATGGCTGCAAGCTGTATCCTGTACTGGCCTTTTGTCAGCCACCCAGCTGATGGCCAGCTACAGGGCCTTGGAGACATAAGAGCTTTTTTTACTTTTGTGATGAGCAGCTGAATTTGTATGTTACTTGAAACAGCCAGCTGAAACTCTCTGACTGCAAATAGCCCAAAAACATCAAAAAGAGGTCTCACTGGAATGTAAAGTGACCCCTTTCCAGATAAATTATCAGATACCCTGGGGAGTTCTTGTAATCATTACTAGATAATGCACTTACACATAGCAATGGTCAGTAAGGCAACACTGATTTTACAAAGTGGGGGAAGATCATATTGCATCACCTCTGTTTTCTATGAAACTGCAAGTATACAGTGAACTTTTGCCAACTTCTGTCATTTGTTGACATGATTTTGTCTTACAGAAGGCAGAAACTGAAATGGGCAGAAACCGAAATGGGCAGAAACCCAGTGATTTTCCACGTGGTATTTATTTTTCATTTAACATAAAGTCTCTGGTACATGGCCTCTTTTATCCTATCAATTTTTATTCACTACCACACTCTGTCACCACCTTTTAGAATCACATCAGTACTAGCAGCACCGTTATTGTCCTTATTCAGCAAAACACATGTTCCAAAGTTTCCAATGCCCCTGCAGCAAGAATAGTTATAGAATGATCTGAAAAAAATCTCATTTTTCTTGATGTTCTGTCTAACAACATTGTACTTCAGCTGTTACTGAGGTTACAACAATAATATGAAAAATGTGTTTTGACTTTTATAGTATTTTTTATCTTGATTAAGTATTAGTAGGAGCTCTCTGTGCCAGATAAAGAGATGGAATCACATTTATATTTGATACAAGAAAGGTAGATGAAAGCAGGCAGAAAAAAAAAGTTATGTGACTTAAGAGAAAGCAATCAGGTGCTGTAGAAAGATGACTTTTTATTTTGGAAAGCCATTCAGATCTCCAGTCAAAAGATGGGGATAGAATGAGAGAATGACTTACCCTCTTCAACCATCATCCTTTTCAATTTAACTTGACTGGTGGGAGAGCAGGGACTAAAAGGCAATGAAGAAAGTTGGACAGAGTATTTTTGTTCCCTGGAAAATCAGTATCACCCTTCTGCAAATCAGGATGCTGTAGTTGTCTGGATTTATTCTGCAGATCAAACTAAACTGCAGTGCAAATTTTCTTCCTTCATTTGCTTATTTTAAGCTCCAGCTAATTACAGCTGTTTCACAGTCTTACTAAAATCACCCTGTGGGAATGTTAGAATAATGGTCTTTTTCTTAGCATTGTAACTACAAGGTATTTTTAAGGTGAACCTGGAAATGCCCATAATGCACACGAGCATGTGTTTCTCTGTGTGTGCATATGTGTAGTGCATACCTACCTACACAAGCTGACAGACACTTTGTGAGGAAAGAAATAAAGGGCACTTTTCCTGACCTTGGGGTCAGGAACTTAAGTCTGACAAAAATAAACATTTTTAGGATGAATATAAAGGTTCCTGCATGAGGCAGCTTTTTTTCCAGTGCATTTTACTTTGTGGAAGAAAATTTTTGGCTTGTTTACAATACTTCCAGATGTCAATTAACTCTTTTCACAACTGCTTTGTGCAGTAAATTTCTCTAAGCTACTGGTTATCTCTCCTTTTGCTATGGATTTATACAGTGCCTAGCATAATGCATCACTGGTGCCCAACTATTCCTGTAAGTGAACACTGAATAAGCTAAGGAACTGAGTAGATGTTAACTGCTTTAAAGTAAATTAGGTAGTATTTATCATGGGCAGAGTGTTTTCTAAATCCTGTGGAGAAGGGGTTTCTTTTTTCTCCTTTTTCTTCCCTTCAAATTTTCTCAACTCAGAGATGCGTGAACTACTTATTGAATTACAACCTGCTGTTCATGAATCACTCAGATGCTGGCCTGATTAAATAATAACAAGACACTTTCTATAGAAATTGACTAATTTTTATGTTACTTAATTTTTTTTGGATGGCTGTTACAGGGAAAAAACCCCTCAAAAATACCTTTATTTTGGGATGGAGGTTTGAGGCTGGGAGGGAAACAGTCCTGCACTCTACTAATGTTATTTCAGTGTAGGAGATCCCTTGTACAGAACTGGGATGTTAACTTGTAATTTTTCTTGTCCAGGATAAATGTTTGTTTAACTGACTGCTGATTATAAGTGAACTGCCTCTGTTAACACCTAAAATCCAGAATTTTACTGTGCCTAGTTTTTGGATGTATCTTAGACCGAGACTGAATACCCAAACACTTGAAAAAGACTAGAAAATACTTAAACCTGCAATAAAATATTTGGATGTTCCTAAATGAAATTGTTTCATTTCCAGTCCTTGTGCAGGCAGAAGGAATTAATTTCGAACTGCTGCAACTCTGAACTGCATTACCAAGGAGAGGATACCACTAACCACTGGAATTTGGTTGTGCTATTTTGCTTTTAGACTAGATTTCCTGGCAGGAACGTGTATTACTCAGAGTTAAGAGGTACTGTCATGTACTAAACGGCTTTGGTAGAAGAGTGACCACAGTCATGTCAAACCTGAGTCACTGTTTTTAGTAGCCACATATAAGCTGCATGAGAAGAATGAAGAAGTGTTTTAGTTTAAGAGAAATTTTAGACAAAATATCATTTCAATTAGCATATTATGTTGCTTTCTTTCATCTGTTTCTACTGTAATTCAATTGCGAAAAGCTTCAGGGTTTGTTTTTTTGGTGTTTTTTTTTTTGTTGTTGTTTTTTGTTGGAAACTATCAGTTTCAGTGCAATTCAATACATCTTTGGCTTTCTACCTCAGTTCATAATTTTTTTCTGCTTGTATCACTGAAATTAATTGCAGTTTGTTACCTGTCTGGAAATTATTCAGGTTTTAACAAATTTTCATGGTCTGTTCAAGTCTGTTTCCACAAGGAAAGAGGATTTTTTCAGCAAATTTGAAAGAGCCATGAATATGTCACTGTCAGCAAGCTTTCGAATTTTAAGTTAGGGTTTTAAGTTTGAACACTATGCAGTTATGAACCATGTATACATATGCATACAACATTCTTTTAAAAAAATGTTTGCATCTCATGTCACAATTTCAACTCTTGAGTAATTTATGCAGTAATACAACTATAAAACAGTTTAGGGTGAAAAGGACTTCTAGAGGCTGTTTTGTTCAATGTCCCACTCATTGGGTTAATCTGGCCCCTGTCCCAGCTGAGTTTGAACATTTCCAAGGATGCAGATTCTACATTCCCTCTGGGGAGTATCTCTCAGTGTTTGACTGCTCTTACTGTGAAAAGCTTTTTCTTTATATCTAACCACAGTTCTACTTGCTGAAATTTTCATTCATTCCTTCTTTCCCTTTCATTGTGTAGCTCCAAAAATGTCTGTCTCCATCTTATCTACACCCTCCTATTAACTAGTTGTGTGCAGTCATGATGTCCTTCCATAGCCACCTTCTTTGGGCTGAACAGACCCTGCTCTCTTACGCCTCTCCTTGCACACCATGTGCTGCAGCCCCCTGACCATCTTGGTGGCCCTCCCCTGACTGGAGTGCTTTACCATGGTGCTTCTTTGGCTAGAAATTCTCATTAGCTCATTACTTTGACATTAATTTGTTGTCTCACAGATTCATGGCATCATAAATACTAGTGACTGAGGTAATAAGAAGCAGACTGTGAAAGCAATGAACGCAGGTTCATTGAAGTGTTCTTCTCTTTTCTGGTTTGTGTCACCCTTGGAGAACACGCAGTTGCATGTGAACACGCATATGCTGCTTCTAAAAGTCTAATTGCAGAAAGACCTTTCCAGGTGCCAGGTGGACAGAGAACTCTCTCTTGAGGACTCATATCAAGATCTCCATATATTCAAGGAGGTATCTGCCTCCTTATATCTCTCTGAGCTCATAAAAAAAGATGTTAAAGAGGCTTTAAAATTTCAAATATCATGTAACAAAGATATTATATAACGTTCTCTAAAACATTCTTTGCTGCATATTTTGTGTATGAGCTGGGCATCAACTGTAAGCATTTATTTTTAATTAATTTGTAAACATAATGTCCTTTAATATTCATCCATCAGCACCTGCACTGTCAAAGTTAAATTTTCTCACAATTTTAGTATTAAGTTACGCAATTTTCTCCTATGTTAAAGATTAGCATGTAGACAATGCTTTCAACTGAATATCTCTTTTCAGTGGCAGACAAAGTAATTTATCTTCACAGTTTTTAAGAGAAAATAGCTCCTTTTTTAGTAAATGCCACAGTAAAAGTATATGTAAAGATGATTCTGCTTTTTGCAGTCTCTTTGGGGAGAGAATATTCATAATTGTTTTAATCACTCTCAAGTTTTTGCCTTTTCTGGCTGTATTATTCTGTTCTCAAGTTGTACATGTTCTCAGTTCACAGAAAAGGCATTTCTCTTTACAGTTGCACTAGATTCTCATTTAAATACTCTCCTCAACAACTCAGTCTATACCAGCAATATAAAACAGTAAAGCTTCATAAGAGATGAAATACTTCTATTTTTATAGGATGCAAACTGGATTAAAATTTGCTGAGTCCTGATATGATCCCTACTTATAAACTTCCAGAGTTTGTCAGAAGAAAATGCCTTATTACTGTTTTTTCAAAGCTCTCACTTGCATGTATTACACAGCCTAAAAAAGAAATAATATCTCTCCTGTGAATCATGAATAAGAAGCAAATTCTTCCAAATGAAGCTTCAGGAATGCTTTGTGTTCCAGGTCTTTTTTAAATTTAATCTTAGGACGACACAAAAGAACAATCACAGCTATTTTGTGGCTGGCTTTTGCTAAATGCCTAAGTGTCCTCAGGATGAATTTTACACCAAGAAGAAAGTTTAATCAACAATTATGTTCCTTAATGTTTCTTTGCAAAGGTTTATTTGATTATTTGGCAAATTTCATTTTGCTTTTATTACAGTGACAAATGAACCAAAGCAAGAGGTTGCCATCTCCACACAGACATTGCATCCAAACCCCTGGCTAACAAATCAAGCTTGCTGGTGTAATACTGAATTTTGCCTCTTGTGAGTGTGATCAACTTGAGAGAAGTGGAGTCTTTTGAGGAAGATGGGGAACTCTCTGTTGGTTGCTATGGAAGAGACAGGCACAGCTGTAGTTTCATCTCATAATCTGTCTAGCAAATGCAACCTCATTGAAAACAACAAATTATCAGTCTCAAAATGTCTGGCTACTGATCATAAACTTCTCTCTTGGTAATCTCAAACCAGAAATGCCCTGACACGTTTTTCAGTGAGAGAGCTATTAGCAATCACAGATATCTCATTATGTGAGGCAGACTTGAGTTACATGAAGAATCTTGCATCCAAACTATTTTACTGTTCCAGCAAAACTGCTGAAGTGGGAACTATAATTGGTCTTGAAGGACTACCACCTCTGTTCTCAATTTGCTATAGTTCATAACATTTTCAAACTGGGATATTAGAAGGGAGAAGGTTTTCTGTGTTTTGTAAGGGTCTGATTATGGATGGGACAGAGTTCTTTATTTGCAATCATAGTTTCTGTTGTGGCTTAATCCACGGGTGGATTAATGCAGAAAGACTGGATGTTTACACCATAATCTAAATTATATAGTGTTTTTCTATCAAAACACTGGTTTCTTGTGAATCATACTTGTTAGATTCCACCTGTTGTCTAATCGCTATGTTAGCAAATAAACTTAAGCCTCAGCGTGATGGAGGGACAAAAATCAATCTTTCTTCGCTGTGTTATGTCATTATCTTGCTACTCACTGGTTTTGCATTTAACAATTTCCAGTTTCATTTCTGTTTCTTTTCACAGTTCATGTAAGTAAACACTGTGTAGAATACTTTTTTCCTTATTGCTTTAAAGGCTAGAAGTGTCTCCCTCTCCCTGCCCCCAAATATGACCCTTATGATGTGTTGTGTTTTTTCATTGAAATCAACAGTGTCCATAAATATTTCTCCTACAACCAGTACTCTTTAATTAGATGTGGACTTTTAAGAGAAAGTGGTGTGCAGTTTTGAAGATATGATCTCCATACACTGAAGTCCCAGCCATATTTTTAAAAGAACCTTTAATGCTCTGGGAAATGCCTGCAGGGCTCTAAATTAATGCCTCCCACTGATAATTATGGAGTTGCCAAAATTAGCTAATATTGATGCGGCAGAAGGATGAAATTAAATATTTTTGTAACCTTCCATACCAAGACTAGAGCAGAAGTCCAGGGAGAAAATTTATCTGCAATGCACTTGAATCATATAAGTTCCAGTAAACAAAGAGGGGGGTAAAATTACTTGTTTCAGGTGCCATTGAAATTTCAAGAAGACAAAAAAAGCTTTCATTTTTCAAAGCGCATAAGTAGTAATTATCCATATAATGATTTTTAAAATTAGTCAGCAACTTGAAGAACTTGCTTGAAATTTTTCTTGACTATCTAAAATATTGCTATATGTTTTCAAACCTAATGGGCTGCTTTTCTGTTTAGAGAATCATTTGTTGTGCACCCTTCCAAATTGTACAGCTGTTTTGTAATTACAGGCATACCGAAAGCAAGACAGCCTGTGACTAACCAAGAATAAATCAGCCCAGTTTCCTTCTATCAATTAATTTTCCTTAAACTGAAGACCCTATCCTTTTGCTTGAAAGAAGCAGTAGTGCTTGCCTGTTTCTTTTGACAACAAAGGAATATTATCTCAACACCAGTCATCTACTGTATTTTTATTGGCCACTGCTGTGTTCCACTTTTACATCATGAAGATATGATCCTGTATAGAAGCCTATAAGGAACGACAAGTGTCATCAAATGATATCAAGTGGTTTGATAAAACAAGGAAATATAAGCTACTGAGGAAAAAAAAGGAAGATGAGAAGAGAGAAAGGGACCAAAGATAAGAAAGTATGATGAAAAAACACCATAGCAACAAATCCCCCCTGCCTAATTCAACATAATGTGCAAAAGAGCATAATTCTCCTCTGTGAACCCTGCTAAAATTTGAACCTGCTGCCTCACAGTTTGGCTGCTGGGACCAGGAGAAACAATACCAGTGGGGGACTTCTGAAAACCAGCAGTAATTGTGGTCTGCTGGCTGAAAGCATCACAGGCACACAGAGGGTGTGGGCAGGGGTACAGACAAAGACAGTGAGGAAGTCAAAGTCTCTGGAGACTTAAAGTGAGCAGAAAGCTTGAGTTTGTTTTTAAAGGTAAAGTGTGGTTGCATGAAGTAGGGAAGAAAGGCCTAAGGGTCCAGCTAGGTCCCAAGCTAAAGTCAGAACATCCTTTCCTAGCATCACGTGATCTCCCAAAAAGCTCCCATGGTTGGCCATAACACATTCTCCCCACTCCCCATGTCCCTGTGTTGTTCCCCTGTGCCATCTCCATGACTGACCATCCTTGGCCAGAGCTGCTGACAACACAGCTGCCTGCATGGAGATGTTCATTCTTTACTTCTTTCAGCTTTGGAACTGAAATAGCCTGATCTGAAACCATTGTTATCCCTGAGAAGTAGGTCATATTTTGGCAGTATAATAGAAATAATATAGTTATATGTGGACATATATATACAACTATATATATTCTTACCAGCACTGTCAATTAGGAAAGAAGATTCATCTGCCAAAAGGAGTGTGTGTAGTAATGTTTGAATTAACACTGAGTACATTTTCAGTGAAAATATTCTTTTTGATTACTGAAATTGAAGTGCTTCAGGGAATTATCCCCATAATGTTTTCTTGGGAAGTATTTACTTCATGTGAAAAACAACTTGTGAACTGTACCTCTCCAAACGATTATGGTGTTTTGCCATACAACAGTTACATGCAAGTAGTAAGACAGTGACAAGACTAATGGAGAAGGTTTTATCAGAATAACTATTGCTTGAAAGGAAGAAAATTATAGTGAGGACTGCAAAGAAGTAAATTACATGTTGTCACCATTTATTTCACACGGGGGAAAAGTTGTTTTTTTCCATGCTAAGTGTAGCTGCAAATTCAAAGAGCCTCATATAAACTCTGTATAGTTCCAAATAAATAAAGCTGCATTCTAAGCCTCAACATAAAAATTCAAAATTATGAACCACCATCAAGATCCTTTATTTCCTTGTGACTACCAAAGCAGTACTGTCTAAATCAGACACAGAACATACCTGCTCTTATACCTAGAATACAGAATATTAATTCTCTATGGCATGAGAGAAGAGTCCATTTAAGCATCAGGCCTACCCAAAACCACTAGGGAGGGTAGAATGAACTTCAAGAATTACACAGGATCAAATAGTGCTGCTACAGCTCTGTCTCTGGAAAGTTACTGTCAGAAAATTAGAGGGAATATTTGCACTTTAAGCTTAGAAGTTTAACATGCCCGTCATATGTCTTGAAAAAAAGCTGTGTGTCAATGCACTTACCGTGTCTGCCTTTACATGTTGAGCCAAGCATGCCTTTTCTAAAGTCATAAATTACATGGTTTAACTGAAATCTATTTTAAAACCAATTCTGTTAACTCAGTGCCTCTGAATTCACTGACGCAAATCAAACAGGAAAAAACAGGTTTAAGCTGATTAAAGAGACTGAACATAAAGACTGAATGCAACCCCTTTTTCCTGTAGCCTGAGCAAATGCAGATAGTCTGGATTTATTAATGAGAAACTTAAGGCTAATGCTACAGAATTTTGTTTTTCAGGACAAGAAGGATAACCAGAACTTACTGGGACAGTTTGCTCTGTTTTACTTCTGTTTGCATCATGCCTCACTTGCATCATTTGCTCTCACAAGCATTAAATTCAGAAAAATTTAATTTAAAAATTCCATTTCAATGCATCATGAATCACTTTCACTTAAGAAATGACAGCTTAGAATCACATGAAATTGCTTCCAAAAAGGAGCAAGATACCTTGGCAGCTATTAACTAGATTAGAGTCTCTTAAATCCTTCAGAAGAACTACTGAAATCTCAGATGCTCAGCTCAGCATCATGTCCTGAAATTGGTATGAATGTGAGAAGACCAAAGAGAGTCTTTGGTAGTTCTGATCTCATACAGCACGAAGGGGAGGACTTCTTCCTTTCTTTGCTTCACGTGTTCCATCTCCAGCATTCACTGTGTATCAAAACCACCTACAAACTCCTACAAATAGGAATATCTATCCATAATCTTTCACTCCATAAAATTCAGCGACAGCCTTAGGGTTTTTTGTAGAGGTTTCAGATGCAGTCAACATCAGCATCAGCAGGCTTGTACTGTGATTATATAGTTGGATTTTCAATTTTTTTAAAGTACCGTCCTTCTACAAGTGTCTCAAGTGTTTCCAACCTTATCTCATTTCTCATCAGCAAAATCCTATGCAGCATTCTTTTATGGTTATGACTGTTTTTCAAGTGTGGTCTCCAGTGTAGTTGATTTTTGTAGGACATTTCTGTACTGAAGCACCAGGTACCTATAGGCCTTCCAAAATCCCAACTTTTCTCCTCATATTCTCTATTTCCATTAAGAAAAAAGTATGTATAAATAATAAAAATATCTTCCCCTATAGTATTTTCTTCTGTTAATGCATACAGGAAAGAATCAAAAGGTCTGAGTTTGTATTTGAATCCTTACCTATTGTCATTTAAGTCCAATTGCTAAAAAGCTTTTACTATGGCATCTTCTGGCTCTTTTTGATAATAGCAATTTGCCTATTGACTTCAGCAGGAGAAAAGCAGGACTTTGATGAAGTCACTTATCTAGGTACAAAATGCATTTTTTAAAGTTTGGCAGCAATGAAGTAAAAAGCATACTTCCCTTCATTGTTGCCAGGTCAGCACACTGGGGTTAAGATCAAGCTCAACAATGACAATCTAGTGGACACCAAATTACAATAACATGCATTTCTTCTGGTTCCTCCTTTCATATTTAACAGTGTTTCATTACAGATCTTAGAGCTTTATTAGCATACAGGGAAAAAAGTTATTGTCACACTCTGTTTTGCTTTTCATTACTAAAATAAATTAATTATGGTTCTTGAAATTCATGAAGCATTGCCACTTCCAGTGGTCTAAGCATATTAAGCTGTCTTCTTGGGAAAAATCAATAAGGCCACATCAGCAAGACTGACATTTCAATCTCCTACTCTAAAATCTGTAGTTAACAAGGTCAAAAAGCAATGGGTCAATTATGGGACAAGAATTCTTAAGATGATTTGCAGCAGGGATTTATTATGAAGCCAAAATTGTACTGTCAGGGGGAAGCAGATATGTAGTGAATATGAGCAAAAAAACAGTCCATCTACTTTACATGCTGTCAAGTGTTAAAGGCAGGAATGATTCACAACTGCACAAATATGCAATTCTGAAACTGTAGGAATTATTTCCTCTTGTATCAACCTTTGTGAAAAAATACCTTTGCATATGGCTTTAGTGTGGAAATAACTAGTTTTTTCCCCTCTCTAAGACAGGAAAGTATTACCCTATGTCCAATTAAACTTACTTTGCAATGAATAACTGAGATACATAAGAATAAATTTGCTGGAAGTAGATCAAACCATGCATTTTAAACTTGCCTACAAAGAGTTTCCTCACTGAGATTTCCTTTTCTCTCTTCCAAGCAATGGAGGTTTCACAGGCCTTTTTTTTTTAATGCTTCTTGCATGCTACAGAAGTAGGAGATCTTGCGTGTAGCTTCACATTCCCCTTGAAAAGCTGTTGCAATATGCATCAGGAGTAAGAGAATGTTCCAAGAGGCTAGAGGACAGCATGGGAAAACAGGGTTGGATGAAAAGTGCATCCCAAACTCTCCAAGAAGAAACCGAGAAGCTACAGGGAGGCTCCTGATGTCTGTAGGCTTTTTCAGATCTTTGGCCTCATGCAACATATGTGTGATGCCAACTCTAAGCATGTTCCCTGCTTATTGTTGTACCATTTCTAAGTGATCTAATAATTGATCAGAAATACTTTGCAGCGTAAAGCAAAGCAAGATCTCTGAAAGTCCTCCTTTGCTGTTTCACCAAAGCCCTGAAGAGAGAATCCAGGGAAGTAAGTTCTGCAGGACAGGTGGGGAGAGATTGAGAAGTGGTTGAGTCACCCTGTTTGAAAACCAATCTATATCTAACTAGTGATCCTTTGTCATAGCTCTGGAAGGTATATAAGTATTGCTGCTCAATTTTGCAGCAGTCTGGGATGGAAGGGAACAAATTCTGCTGTGTTTTAAAAATGCCTTTAACCAGTTGAGTGAAGGCAAATTAGGCAGTAATAGCTGTGAATATGCCTTATAAAGTACAACTTAATGCTCCTGCTGGTTACAGTTGCTGTTTACGTGCTACAGAACTCATATTTACTGTTCCTTCAATGCTTTATGACTTTATTAAATTTCACATCCACAAACTGCTTTTTCTTGGAACACGTGATAAGATATATGCTGGAAAGCTGCTAATGGTTGGGTTACTCATACCACAGGCAGGAGATTTGTGTTCAAGTGTTGTAGTCTGAGTTTGATTGGTCTTTGAGGAACTTGGTCTAGAGGAAGGTATCCCTGCCTGTGTGGTAGGAGGGTTGAAACTAGATGGTCTTTAACCTGGTCCTTTCCATCTTAGGTGACTCTATGATTCTATGATGTATCTTCTTATGAGAGAGACTCTGTCTTGCTGGTAAATAGGTATCCACTCTCTCCTAGCTCCTAAGAAACATATGATGTAAGATGAATGACACATAACATCTGAACACAGCACAACAGAAGAAGTGGAGTACAAATACAGGTTATCAAAACATGCGTTGAATTTTCTCCTCCCAGAGCCCCATTCCTTTACACTACTAATGTTTACTGGGTGAGTGGAGAAAGGAAGGAGGCTTGTACAGCTCCTGATAGAGCAGAATATTTTAAAAAGTTAGTCTTGTACTCTGAATGAAACTGGACTCGTCAGTCTCTAGACTGAGTGCATGTTTAACTGATAAATATACTAATAATGTAAAAATATATTCCTGACAAGCAAAATAATATTATATAAAGGTGTTCTTTTGGGGATATCTGCTGAACCTGGGGATCAGATTCAGTGTCTGAGAATACTGTGTGTTTCTTGTCACTGCTTCAAGCAATCCATCCAGAACACATTATTTCTTTGCACTCTAGGCTTTTATTATTTATCAAAAATAAACTTTTTTTTTCCTCTCTGACTGGATGTCACTTGAATATAACCAGAAGAGCCCAAACTGATTTTAAACATCTTGAAAGAACCTATTACACAAATAAAGTGCACTTTGGGGCTTCCATATTGACAAGTTGAAAGAAAAACACTTTCAAATTGATGCATGCTTGGGAATGCTAATGAGCAGTCTTGGACATATGACTAAACAGCAGTGTTACAATGCTGTTGAGTAGTCATCTTCTCCAGGACGTGTCTGCCAAACAATAGCTACCAATTTTGTTTTCAGTACAGAATCTTCTTCTGTATATGGTATGTATTTTTTTCTTTTTTTTTTCTCTTTTTTTTCTCTTTCTTTTTGTTGTTATTTTAAATTTTTTTTCTTCCTCATTTTCTGCTAGCTGAATATTAAAAAAAAACCTATTAGTAAAAAATTCTTGTTTATGGTCAGTCCTTTTATTAAAATATCTCTTAATTGATTTTTTTAAAGAAATAGAAGCAGCAGCAAAAGTTCAGAAACATTCTATAGTTTATCTAGTATGGAACCGGGGCATGTTAATGGGGAAATAATTTCACTTTGATAAGAAGCACTTCATCCTTGGTCAACTGATTTCTTTGTTTCTTCTTCTAAACTGCAAAATGTATGTCAAGATTGCTTTCAGATATAATTATTACATCTGTATTACAGAGAATTCTCAAAATTTCAATAATAAGTCTGGCTGGAGGAGTACATAATATTCTGAATATTTGCACATATACACATATGTCTGAAACCACTGACATTTCCTCCCTTCTGTAAGGCCCAGTCTGTAATATTAATTTTTTTAGCCCACTGCTTTTAAAATCTGCTGAATGCTCAGCCTTGCTAGTTACTCCCTGAGCCTTATTAGGGTAATGCCTGAGGTTGTCCTTTCAGAACTGTATTCCTTATATACACATTTGTCCCCCTCAAATATATGTTACCGGTCTGTAGGAAAATGAATATCCTAAGATGCCAACAACTGGAAAAGCCCAAAAGCTTACAAATAAAAGGGGTGATATGCTGTAACTGATAGAAGCTTTATGATGCATTTATATTCCTGATGGATATGAAAGATTAGGGGCCAAATCTGAGACTATATGGCCAAATACATTATGTTAGTTAGCACTGACAAACATGCCAGCATGGAAAAAATTACAGCGAATTGTAAAGATATTTAAAACATTAAGGCAACAAATAACTGAGAGCATGGAAATTGTCCATTTCCTTTATTAAAGGAGCTTATATTGAGAAAATATACCTTAGGAAATACATAAATGAACCAAGAAGAAGACGAGCACTAAAGACAAAACTGCTGAGTGCAACCAAGCTATAATTTCTTGGTACAGGGACCATCAAAAGGAAAAATCAGTATCATCCAAGGTTAAAAGTGACTTAAAACTCCTAAGTGGCAATAACTGTCCAAACCGGAAGAAATGACAGAGTTGTTCCATTACACTGAACATAAATTAAACACAGTTGTCAATGAGTTCTAATGGCAAGATATAGTGACTTTTGTACAGGTGAAGCCTCCTGAAGAAGCAACTTCTTCTATATATTGACTATAAGTTTGAATAATAACCTTTATGCAAAAATTTCTTTCAGAAGACAATGTCTTCTTTGGTTCTTTGTATACAAATATATAAATAATTTATGTGGCTGAATGTGATTTTACAGATCATTAAAAGCTTTCACAGCCAGTAATGCATTCCTGAAATCCACATTTTACTTATATAAAAAATTGCCATGTTAAACAGTCTGTTAAAAATGGTCATGCCTTTATTGTAGTTGTCTTATGATGTCAGAACTGTTTGTGCTAGTTTCTTTACTGTCATCATATCATTTTTTTAAAAGAGATGTGATAGGCTTAAACATTCTGCTTATCTAACTCATGATTGACAACAACTTCTGCACTGTCAGATAACCACTTATCTTCAAGCAACATAGTATTCAAAAATTTAACAGGTTGCAGTTATTCATAATTGCATCTGCTGAAGCTGTAGCCTACAAAATGTGCTGTATTTTCTTAGAAGACTGTGTCTTCTGGAAAGGTGCTCTTTGGGGAGGGAACTCCTGTGTCATTGTTGAGCTATGTGAGTGTGCAGGTACTGCATACACCCACAGCCATATCCAGGGCTTCCTATCTAACTGCATGGATTTGTAGCATGAGTCAGCTGGTTCCTTGGGAAAAGAGAGGGTGAGCACAAGAAATGATAAGGTAGGAAAGTGTTGCTTCTGAATTACTATGTACCACAGGAGTTTACTAAAATTACTGTTTTAAAATCCAGTTGCTATAAGTTCTGTGGTCCAATAAAGTATGTCTGTTTCCTAGCCGTCATTGTTTTAAAAAGGTCTAGTCCTCAAATTCAAAATATCAGGTGGGATGTATGTGTTTTAGTCATTAATGATGACTAATGCTAAAGCAAAGATACTAAAGGTTTTAAATCATAAGACCTGAAATTATATTTAGGAACAGCAGAAAGTTCAGCATTCACCCCTTTGAAAGGTCAAATGGGAATAAAAAAAAAAAAGACAAGTCCCCAAACTTTTATAAAAGCAATAATATCTTGCCTTTGTATGGTGTTTTTTTTTTTTTCTGAGCACTGTATAAACATTAATAACAGCAAAAGTTCTGCAACCTGTGGAGTCTCCATTTTACAGATAGGAGAAAATAAGGAATGAAAAAAGTTATGGTCTAAACTCTCAGCAGTGACACTTAGGTCAATCTTAGAAAACCTTGCTTAATTTATGGTATTACAGAATAGCCAACATTCCCAATAAATTTACAGAAAAGATTAATAATTCAGTACTAATGTAGCCAGATCCAGCACTCCTGAACATGCACTCTAAAAATTAACTGTCTTTCTCACAGTCACACATAGGCAGCAGAAATGGCACTAGAAAGCTCTATTTGAATTTTTACCTCAGGGTTAACACAGGGCATAGATTCATCAGATAGCAACCAGTGAAATTGGCAGGGTGTTCTCTGTATAAAAAAGACAAGATCAAATTGCAGTTTGGGTTTAGTTTCTTTAGGGCAAAAATGAGTCTTACCATGGCTTATTATGCGTGGTCAGCCTCTTTGAAGTCTGAGTTTCATTGGCTGGTATCTAGTTCTTGTCCTACAGAATTTGTTGGAGGATAGACTTTAATTATTTCACTTGCCAGCACTTTCATGTTTTCATCATAGCCCCCTGTGCTGGTTTTGGCTGCAGTAGATTTAATTGTCTTCACAGTGGCTGGTATGGGGCCGTGTTTTGGATTTGTGCTGAATACAGAGTTGATAATATAGAGATGTCTTTGTCATTACTGAGAAAGGCTTACACAGAGCCAAGGCCATTTCTGCTTTTTGTGCTGCTGCACTGGTGAGGAGAATAGGGGTGCCTGGGAGGTTGAAGGGACACATCCTGGACATGTGACCCCAACTGACCAAAGGGATACTCCAGACCACCTGACATCATGCTCAGTAGACAAAGTTGGGGGAAGAAGGAGGAAGGAGGGGACATTTGGAATGAGATGTTTCTCTTACCAGTTCACTGTCACATGTGATGGGGCTGTGCTCTCCTGGAGATGGCTGAACACCTGCTTGCCCAAGAAAAGTGGTAAATATTTTTGGTTTTCTTTGCTTGTGTGTGCACCTTTTACTTTTCCTATTAAACTGTTCTTCTCTCAACCTACCAGTTTTACTTTGATTCTCCTCCCCATTCCACCACATTGTTGGGAAGAAGGGGGTTGGACAAATGGCTGTGTGGTGCTTAATTTCCAGCTGGGCTTAAATCACAGCACCCCCTTCAGTTTTTGCTTCTCCAAACTGAGAAGTTGCATTTTTTTCTCTTTATGTAGGCAACTGCTCTATCTTTAATCATTTCAGTTGCCCTTCTCTAGATCCACAGCTTCTTACCAGCTCAATAAACATGCACTGCCAGGCTAAATAGCTCAGCTCAGCCTTGCTGGATTGGGCATCCCTGCCCTGTTTTAATGTGTGTAGTCCTGCCACAGAAGTGTGATTTTATATCCACTGACTGCAACAATAAGACTGCCCTACATTCCCATCCCTGCGATTAAAATAGGAACAGTAGCTCACATTGCATGTGGAAAAGTTTTTTGTCCTTTTAATTGAAAGAATAGGAATAGAAAAGGAAGCTATTTCATTATGCTTTTAAAAGGGATTTGGAGATGCTGGCAATCTCCAGAAAAGCTTCTTTTTACTGCATTTTGTGCCAAACCTCACAAAATTACTGTTCGGCTATGCACTGACTTCACTATGCAGATTGTGCTTTTTGATTGCCTGGATTAAATCTAGTTTTAAAATATACCTTCCAAACAAAATCCAAATTCTCATTAATAGAAGTAACAAAGTCCTTTCGATTTTTCAGCGTTCTTTGAAAACTGATGCTTCTTAAACCATAAAGAATTTCTGTGTCTTAAAAGTAGGAAGATACTTAGCAGCTTTATTAAACAAAATAATTAACTTAAATGTTTCAAAAGAAGGAAAGAAATGAGCTGATTATTGACTTGTTTGACTAAATAAGTGCTGCAAGTCCATCCTGGGGCAATAGATTAGTGACCTGGTTCTGGTACACAGCTTTTACAGCTGTGTTACCCAAGTGGTAGGAGTATTATCTCGGCATTCAAAAGTCACAAATTCCTCCTGTCTTCAGCCACCCAATGCTGTGTGAATATGCACATGCTACTCAAGTCACAGATTTTTCTAGCAAAAATTCAATTGGAATAAAGGCCTTAAATCAATTTTTTAAAAATTATCCTTGTTTTCCCTAGGTCTTAAATCTGCGCCTATAACAGAAGCATAGTATTACTATGTGCATCAGCCCAAAGCATGGACAACCCAGGGTAGCTTCGTGTCACTCAACCCCACAGGTAAAAAATGTAGACATTTGAGTGGTGCAAACATCTTTCTGTTCAAACAGAATATTAGGGTGTGTCGGCGAGAGGAGCAAGACGACGATCCAATGTGATTCATAAATCAAGCTTGTTTATTGTCAGACAGTGCACATACTTATACTACTTTACGTGCTCATAATATTATTTACTTACAGAAGTTTCACACGGGATCTTTCTCTAATTAGAGCACTACATTATTATCAGAAGGCTACAATAACAGTTTCTTCTGCCAAGTTAATCTTTGGACACCTGCAGCTTGTTTTCAGCTTTCATGTCTCCCTTTCCCACAGCTGTCTTGAGAATAACCTTGATCAGAGGCCTAACTCTTGTCTATGGGGCCTGGATTGCTCACTTATACTTTATGTTTGTGCAGCCAGAGATGGCCATTTCCCAACAAGGGTGCCTTCAGCCAGTGAGATGTGTGACCTATTTTATATTTGTGCTGTCCTATAACCCAGTTTCCTGGCTTGTTGCTGGGTCCTGATGAAGCACATTGCTGAAGAAGGGGTCCTCTGGCCTCCTGGAGTGTCAATAGAGTGAATCCAAGACACAGAGCCTGAGTGTGGCTCTGATAGCTTGTGGCATGTTCACTCTCCATAGATTTGCAAACCTTGCCCTGTTGAGTGTACTGTCTTCCCTTAACCTCCTGGCAGGTCTCAGAGCATCCAACATATCCTCCTGTTAGCGTAGGAAAACACATAATCACGGAATGATTATATGGGTGCTTTAATGAAGGGCCCTGGGAGCCAGGGGTCATGTCGGACCTCAAATCAGGCTCTGCCTTGGGTCCAAAAAATGGTGACATTTATACTACCCTCTTGGATACATTGTTTTCACTCAAGCATGAATTTCAGCTTTGATACCGTTGCATATATTGCTTTTACCCAAACATAAGTTTCAGCCCCCCTTTCCTACTACCCTCTAAGCAATCATCTCATTAATCTTGTCATAAGCAATCGTTACAGAAAAAGCACACAAGTACAATGGTTCTCATAACTACCCTTTAACCTAACAAAGACAACACCTAAGGCCTACCTTAAGGCCTACGAGGCCTATCGTCCTCACAACCTAAAACTACTACAAACCCAAAATTATTTTGACCCCTATGCTATCACTCCTGCTGTCAGTCTGTAAATGCACTGCTCTGTGGGACACTTCTTTTGAGGTGCTTCAGAGTGAAAGACATGAATACGTGTATAGCCACAGAGATCTACCTTGGGGTTGCAATCAGTGCCAGGAGAGGCCTGCGGTGTGGGAGGTTACTCAGAGGCACAGGGTCACACATCACTCCTCTCTTCTGCCAGCCAGCCAGTTCATAGCAGATCATTCTCTCAGCACCCCCATACCCTCCTTGGGCATACTTGAGTGCTTTATGTAGGAGATTTAGTGATAGTTTAAAATGACATGTGTCAAGGCCAAAGTGTCAGTGGTATATGCATTCCTGGCTTTAATGTCCTGCATTGCTTTACCCAAGTCCTTTTCCCTGAAGCTGTTGTTCACTAGAGTGTAATAGTTTTGATCCCTTCATACTGTCACTGCTCTTGGTGAAGCTTGAAAATATCACAAGGCTAAATGAGATCTTAGTTTACCTTAAAATAGACTCCAGCAGTTCTAAGACAAATGTAGTTTAAATATGGAGCAGAAAAAGGTCTCTCTTGAAAAAAAACCATGGATTTCTGCCAAAGCCACTGCAGAGCTGCCATTTCTCCATTAGTTCAATATTCAAATGCTAGACTGAAGATTACTCTTGCTCTTCCTCACAAGGACTACTTAAAAATGGAAATTACTCTAAATTGCCAAGCAATAATTTCTCTCAGGGGGTCTGCTACATTTTAATTCTACTTCCTTCTCTCTTTTCTCCCATGTACATCATCCTTCAAATGTTCTATTTCCTTAAGGCTGTTTATACTCCACCATGAAATTTCGGCACTCTGTCTGCCAGCAAAAATAATCAAAAGTAGGTGATTGCAGAAACCAAGGGATGCCTGTCTTAGCTGGCACACCTGGCTACAACATTTATATGAGGTTGGGTAAATTGACCGTATGTGAAAGTCCTCCCACATGGTAAGTACAATAGAGATTTTTCATGATCAGGATAAATAGTCGATTATTTCTCAGAACACAGGTAATGTTTTGCAACTGTTCTGAGCAAAACAGTGAAGTAGTGATTTTATAACAACCACTTAAATAATGGAGAAAAAAAGCCTCTCTGTCAAGCAATGAAAGATGCTGGAGAGCCAAACACAGATGGGGAGAGCCTGCAGAACATGATACATTGAGAGCTTTCCTCTTGAAGCCCTCAAGGACTCTCCTCCATGCAGGAAAGGTAAACCTGTTAATCTCTGTAACTTCTGCAGTCTTGCTTTCATTTTGGTCTGCTACTGAATTATCTACATATACACATATGCAGAACACAAGTGAGCCAAATCCTGTTGAAATTTGCATGCCTTCAGGACTTGATACAAAAGTGCCTTCAGAACTTGATACAAAAGTGCAAAACTTCAGTGGTTCCTTAAATCAAATGACTGACATGAAAATATCTGTAACAGCTATATACCGGAGTACTAGAATTGCTGAGAATAGGAAGGGCAATTTCTTGGTTTTCTAGTTATTAGAAAACTTCAAGAGGGAGGATGACATTTTCCATGCGAGAAGAAAAATCAGATCATCCTTTTCACCACTCCACATGGAAAATGGCCAGTGAGCAACTAATGCTGTACTGAACCAAAATTTTTTTTGCCATACATTCTGCAATACTTGAAACCCATAACCTGGAAAGAGCCGAGTCCAACAGAAGCGTGTCCTTCATAGTACTGCATCTCCTTGCATCCTTAAACCTTTCTGGTTTATCTTGGTGGACTGAAGTCCAGAGAGTTTCTATGAGTTGATGCTGAGGTGGATAAACCAAAAAGAGGAAAAAAGTACCATATTGATGTGGAGCTGTAAGATATAAATCAGTGTCAACCAATATTCTATGCTTTTGGAGACACTAATCAATAAGAGGGACAGTATTGCCAAGAATGCCTTGGTTTTCGATAACGTATGAAAAAAGTGAAGGCAGAGAGGGTTTTTTCTGTTTTTTTGTTTGTTTGCTTTAGGTCAGTATGTTGCATTGTGTCTCGGGGAGAAAACTGTAAGTTGTAAATTATGCAGACCTAGGCAGAGGTGGTCTGTTGTGCATTTTTTTCAGGGGCAGAACTATACTTACTTCTTTGCCTTTCTGTTTCCTGAATATCTGATTATTTTAAAACTGTAACATGAAAACACTGATAGGGATTATGTGCGGGATAAAAAGGAGTGACAAGATGTAAAGTTGACTGTATAGAAGGTGCTGAGTTTTTCCAAGATCTGTATTTCATTTCTGATATTACAGGTGACACTGACCTTGGCAGTGGTCATCCCTGAGGATTTACTAGGACTGGCCTTATTCTTTTCTTACACTATGGTTAGATAAACAGTAGGCAAAGACAGTGTGACAATTTGCAATTGAGCCAGACATGAAAGTTTTGTTTAGCCTTTAATTTTTATAAAACTTGGTCAGATAATCTGACCTAAGCATTGCTATTAAGACAGCTGAAATCATGGAGCGTGTATTCAAAGCAGGCTTTGATATTTGTAGTGGTTTCAGTTCGCTTATTCAGGTTTGTGGCTGAATGCTAGCACACTTACTTAAATGTACTTGATTGCTTGTTGTGAGATAAGGATTAGGAGTAGGCAAAGCAGGCTCAAACTTTATAAAGTACAAAGAAGTTTTATTAATATATCTAAGACAAAGAGAAAAGAAAAAAAACTCAAGAAAAACTAGAACAAACTCCTCAGACCACCCCTCCTTCCCCACCTCTCTATTTAATTTTCTCTGACAACATACAAAAGACAACACTTCGACTTCTAGTCAATTTACCACTTCAGAAACAGCTCTTGTTCTAGTTTATTTAGGGAGAGAAGTTTCTTTTGCTTACACTATGGATCTTTTGTAAGAAAAATATAGTTTTTATGGGTTTTCTGCCTCACCATTAACCGCCGCCCGGAGAAAAGTCTAGTTTAATGGTGGATCTCTCCCACCCAGTAGCCTTCCCACAGCCACTATGGTGGGTTATGAACAGTCTACAGGGTATCTGTTTTAAGGATACCCAGTTCAATTGCAGCAACAAAGAAAATCCCTTCTTCTGTGCTTAGCAACACAGGTTCTCCTGACAACTCAGGTTCTCTAGCATTCTCCCTGGGACCAGGGCTCTGGGTCACAGCTTCTCTTCTCTCTTGGTTCTAGTTTCTCATCAGGCTGTACTTTTTCAACACTTACTTGTCTGTATTTAGGTATTTCAGTTCATTGGCTGCAATAAGAACCTCACATCCCCCTTTGGACTATATCTTCATACATTACAGAGAATTTATTAGCTCAGTCCCCAACCATGGTTCTCTAAAAGAGTTTTCAGCTTCACTCTTGAAGCAACTTCCCATGCACCCCCTTATGAGTATCAGTTCTGCTTTCTTCACTGACTGTAAAGTCTCTGTGCTGCACTATGTAGATGTCCTCACTCGTTCCTCTCTCTGCGAGGAAGGATGGGTGTCTGTGAGTTTAGTCTAGGCATGGAGAGAGTTAATCTCTGTCTCTCTCTCTCTCCGGCAGTGTGAGGATCACGTGCTCTTTGCCGGGCTGCTTGAACAGGTCCGAGCTGGATGCCAGACGCTCTCAAGAGTCTCTGCTTGGCTCTGCCAAGCTGGCTCGGCCTGGTAGGGCCATCTGGGCCCGGGGTGACAGGGCAGGGCCTGGCCCGAGCTGGATGGAGTCCGGCCTGGTCCTTGCCTGGCTTGGAGCAGGGGCCTGGCTCTCCCTCTCGTGTAGCTGGCACACCGGCTGAGCTGTATTTGTTGAAAATTCCAATCGTTTCCTCCCCCATGCCTGCCCGGCTGCAGCGGCACGGCTGCCATAAAACCTCCCTTCGCCCCCCCCCCCCCCCCATCCCTCCTTCGGAAGGAGGTGGGGGGGGGCCTTACTAGCGAGAGAAGCAGGAGATGCTCCTCTACACAGCAGCAGCAGGTCCAAAGAGGAAGAGCGTCGGAGAGTCTCTGCTTATATATGGTTTTTTCTTCGAAGGCGGATCACTTTTTAATTGGTTTACTTACTTATCAACTTTTAAAACTACTTGATTATTGGCTTTCTCTCGCAGGAAGGAAGTTGTATTCCTTCCTGCAGCACAGATTACTTCTTAGATTTTGACCCCTCTGGCCTAACCCAGGACATTCCACCTCTCGCCTTCGGGGAAAAACTATATATAAGACTTATTATCAAAATTACATTAATCATACAATCTTTACTTAGAAAAAGTACTAAACTAAACAGAAAGCTTCTTACACAAACTTTCACTTCTAGACTTTATATGACTACTGCAATACACAGTTTCTACTACTATTTACTTTATCTTGTATTTTAATACATGCTTTGCCTATTATTTCTCTTAATTAATCCTTATCTCAAACTCTCATCAATTTGCCTATTATTTGGTTTGAATAACCGGGCGGAAACACCATTGAATGTAGTGGTTTCAGTTCGCTTATTCAAGTTTGTGGCTGAATGCTGGCACACTTACTTAAATTTACTTGATTGCTTGTTGTGAGATAAAGATTAAGAGTAGGCAAAGCAAGCTCAAACTTTATAAAGTACAAAGAAGTTTTATTAATATATCTAAGACAAAGAGAAAAGAAAAAAAAACTCAAGAAAAACTAGAACAAACTCCTCAGACCACCCCTCCTTCCCCACCTCTCTATTTAATTTTCTCTGACAACATACAAAAGACAACACTTCGACTTCTAGTCAATTTACCACTTCAGAAACAGCTCTTGTTCTAGTTTATTTAGGGAGAGAAGTTTCTTTTGCTTACACTATGGATCTTTTGTAAGAAAAATATAGTTTTTATGGGTTTTCTGCCTCACCATTAACCGCCGCCCAGAAAAAAGTCTAGTTTAATGGTGGATCTCTCCCACCCAGTAGCCTTCCTACAACCACTATAGTGAGTTATGAACAGTCTATAGAGTATCTGTTTTAAAAATGCCCAGTTCAATTGCAGCAACAAAAAAAATCCCTTCTTCTCTACTTAGCAACACAAGTTCTCCTGACAACTCAAGTTCTCTAACATTCTCCCCAAGACCAAGACTAAGTCACAGCTTCTCTTCTCTCTTAGTTCTAGTTTCTTATCAGGCTGTACTTTTTCAACACTTACTTGTCTGTACTTAAGTATTTCAGTTCATTGGCTGCAATAAAAACCTCACATTCTCTTTTGGACTATATCTTCATATATTACAGAGAATTTATTAGCTCAGTCCCCAACAATGGTTCTCTAAAAGAGTTTTCAGCTTCACTCTTGAAGCAACTTCCCATGCACCCCCTTATGAGTATCAGTTCTGCTTTCCTCACTGACTATAAAGTCTCTGTGCTGCACTATGTAAGTGTCTTCACTTGTTCCTCTCTCTGCGAAAAAAAATGAGTGTCTGTAAGTTTAGTCTAGGCATGGAGAGATTTAATCTCTGTCTCTCTCTCTCCGGCAGCGTAAAAATCACGTACTCTTTACCAAGCTACTTAAACAAGTCCGAGCTAGATGCCAGACGCTCTCAAGAGTCTCTACCTAACTCTGCCAAGCTAGCTCGGCCTAGTAAGACCATCTGAGCCCAGAGTGACAGGGCAGGGCCTGGCCCAAGCTAGATAAAGTCCGACCTAGTCCTTGCCTAGCTTAAAGCAAGAACCTAGCTCTCCCTCTCGTGTAACTGGCACACTAGCTGAGCTGTATTTATTAAAAATTCCAATCGTTTCCTCCCCCATGCCTACCCAACTGCAGCGGCACGACTACCATAAAACCTCCCTTCCCCCCCCCATCCCTCCTTCAGAAGGAGGTGGGGGGGGGCCTTACTAGCAAGAGAAACAGGAGCTGCTCCTCTCTACACAGCAACAGCAAGTCCAAAAAAAAAAGCGTCAAAGAGTCTCTGCTTATATATAGTTTTTTCTTCGAATGCATATCACTTTTTAATTAGTTTACTTACTTATCAACTTTTAAAACTACTTGATTATTAGCTTTCTCTCACAGGAAGGAAGTTGTATTCCTTCCTGCAACACAAATTACTTCTTAAATTTTAACCCCTCTAACCTAACCCAAAACAATATTGTAACTAAATTAAAATTGATTTTGTAATGGGAATATCTGGTATTTTTTCTTACTTAAAAATCTCACTTCAAACTAATTGGCTTGTGTTTGACAAGTCAAGGAAATCAAATAATTTATATGTGATGGCAGGCAAGATCATAATAAAGATATATATGGACACAAAGTTATTGATAACAATAAAAAACCATGTAGTACTCACCACATACTGTTCTTTCCCTTGCAGTTGTGCCATTGCTAGGCAACTGAAAATGGATGAATAATAGATTTCAGATATATATCTATAAACTTCCCTTAGGCTTCATTTGCAGCCTCATGAAAGGGACTTGTGGAAAACTATCATCTTTCTGATCAGGGTCCAATATGTCTTTATTGCCAATAAGGACAAGAAAATAGATTATTTCTAACAGGAACAACTTTTGTTGATAAACATCACAGTGTACTTTTTGTTTTTTAATGCAGTCTTCGGTTTAGTAACTGAGCATTTTCTCAAATGTTCATGCTTCAAATTTTAGTCACCGTATCGTGACATTGTACAAGCTATGCATCCCATGGTCGATTAAATCATCACTGGTGAATAATCAGTAACTACATTTAAAAATATTAGTAAAATTTTCTTCAGTAGGGATTATATGTAGTTCTAACAGGTGGAAACTCTTTTTACTGAAGTAAATAATCTCATGGCCTCTGTCATTTAAAATCAAGTTACTCAATTCCAACTGCATTTGCTACATGCTTCTGCAAACACTTAAATTCTTATTTCTAGTTATGGTTAACAATTAGGACAGAGAGACTGCTATAGGAGTATTAAAAGTAGCTGACAATTCACATTTTCTCTACAGCCTGCTGCTCCTTCAAAAAAGGGGAAAAAAGGAAAAAAATCTAGTCCCTTGATAATTAGTACCCTTTGTCAAAGCTTCAATTACAGTTTGATGAAAAAATATTCCTAAATGTCAAGAACCATACAGTCTGATAAATATGGATGACATTTAAAAAGCAGAGGAGGCTGTTTCTAGAAAAGCAGAAGAGGCAAAAAGAAATGTAATACGCATTTATGTTGAAAAATAATTTTTTACCATGTATTCTCCTCATATATTGACTGTTTTGTTCTCCTAGTTCTGTTTTTCATGATGGCTGTGATCCCTTTGTCTTATATCAAATGCCTCATCTGCATTTTGCAGTGTTTCTTCAGTGGAAAACAGTACATTTGAATGACCCAGGCCTTTCCACTTGTAATCACTCAATATAATTGATTGAAAAGACAGAGTCAGAGAACCCTCCAAATATTTTAATTTTTCAGTGTCACTTAAATTTAGCAAAAAAATGAGACCCTGAGAAAATGAAGTGGCATGTACTCATAAATTGCTAACTGTGTGATACAGATCAGTCACAGCCCTCAGTGATTACTCTTTAAACAAGTCTGTCTCACAAGCATATTCAAAGGAATTGACTTGCCGAATGTTAACAAACTGAAAGGGAAGATCTTTTGCTTCTGACAAATTTGAAGACTTCCTTGTTGCAAAGTGTTTTTCAGCAGTTTGAAGCAGAAAGCTGGTTCTGCCGATTGCCTGTGCTGGGTGTGACAGTACCTCCTACTACAGTCTGTCAGAACAACGCTCAATAAGCAAGCTGTAACAGAATGGAAGATTGTCATGGAATAAATAGCTAATTTAAAAGTAATGTGCAATGAGAAAAGATTAAGTGACCAAGTTTCTCCATGACAGGGTTAGAAACATGTGTCAGTGTGTTGCAATGACAGAAGGCGAGACAGGGGCTGTAATGAACTCACAATCTTCATTTCCTGGTTTATCATGCTGCCAGAGCCGAGAGCATTAGGAATGTAAATGCAAGTCAAACAGTAAGACGCCATCTCATCCTGCATTGACAGGATCCAGGTACTGTACCTCTTCTGACTTATTTTTCAAGAGATGGCAGTATAAACAGCCAGGTCCCATCCATAATCTTAGTGGTAGCATACCTGGACTACACTGCCTAGTAACTACCTGTCACAGCAGCACTCACTGCCTGGGGTACCTGTGAGCTGCTCAGCCAAATCTACTTTTATCAAACTTCAGTATCTACTAACAAAAAAAGTAGCCTATCATATTACAAAAATCTACTGAGAAATTTTATTCCTGGATCAATTTTATAATGTCCAAAACTGTGTTTGACTTATTTATGAATGTCAAATATAGGTCTTTCCTATTTAATTGCAATATATGAGAATCTAAAAATAAATATCTCTCAGATTGTCTTAACAAGATCTGTCTTAAGTGATCTTGACCCTTACAATAAAGAGATTTTGAAATAGCTTTCAGATGAAGGCAGTAATATATAGCAAATTCATCTCAGATATCAAATCACAACTTTCATATATATTGAAACTACCATGAGTTTACTTAATAATCTGAGAGATTTTGAACAACTCATTAAAATTGCTGTCCTTTAACCAGCTCTATGGCCATCTATTTGATTCATTATCTCAGATGTGTCTCCAACACTGACTACTTGGACTCCGTATTTCTTTGCACTTCTGAACTACTATGATACCAATTCTGCAGTAACAAGGACTGAGAGACCTGCACAAAAATTATGTGCGAGATCTGCTATGTGAGCACCCGTATTCCATCCCTAAACCCTTGAGTAGCTCAATCCACTTGGTGCCAATATGCAGAACACAGAGAATCCCCTTTCCTCAGCTTTTCAAGGCAAATGAATGGTTTTCAGCTTATTGCAAGACTGTATTTGTCCCCAGACTTCCTCACTGATGCATGTTGAAGGGAAAGAAGAGTTGTTGTCATAGTAGTAGTTCTCTTTGGACCAAGAGGGATACAGTCTGGCCTCAGATAGAAAGATGATGCCCTACCAACAAATATCCTTTAAAAGAGGGGTTAAAATACTGGCACTGCGAAAGTGCACAAAACCCTATGAAATGAAAGATATGCATACAGGTTGATTTTTTTTTTTAACTGATAAATGAGGAGAAAGATGCAGGAAGACAAAAAATATTGGCAGTACTGAGTTTGTGGAAAGACACAAATCTTGAAACCCTCTCACCAGGCATGTATCCAGTCGTGGCTCTGTGTTTCTCAGAAAACACAGATGTTCTGCCAGCAATCTGCTAACATGCAGAGGTGTGACATTTCGCTGCAGTGCATGGCGTTTCATCATCTGCACTATAAGAAGGTCCTGAAATAAGGACTTCAGTCACCAGTTTCAGCTCTGCTCCTAATTACTATTCTGTCCTGTTTCTGGTGAAATCAGGGAGAGCATTGCCACTGTTTTCAGGGGTACCAGGGTAAAGCCTTTTGTGACCAAAGTCCTGCAGTTAAACAATACATCTATATATTCAGGTAATTTTGTTTTCAGGATTAGTCGCAGTATGGCTAATTTAAATGTCCTGCAGCACAGACAAAATACTTTTAGGTTATCTGTTAAAAACAGTGGTATATCTGCACTCATACACAACTGCTACAGCAGTTGTGTATGAGTGCAGATAAAGTGAGCTTTCCTTCTTGCACTGGACTGTTTGATATGCACAGCACAGCAGTACCTTTAACTGGGAGGGTAGTTATACAGAGAAATGTGGTGTTGTCATCTCCCTTCCTTTTGGGAGGGCTTTGCAAAAAATGCTTTTCATGAAAAAAAATCATTGTATCTTCTTAAGGGTGTTGGAATTCAAGTAGCAAAAGACTAGACAGAAGGTTATTTAAAATGTAACCCCTTTGTTTAAATATTCACATCCCTTAAAAAGAAAAATTCATAAAAGCGATGCATGGTTAAAAATTAATAAAATTTAACTTTTTCAGATGCCATAGGTTCTGTTTCATAAAACAATGTATTTGCGAATAAAAGCCATCTGATATTTTTAGCACTGTCATTTTTTTCTAAGGCAAATGTAAGAATATCTTTATCTTCAGGAATAGCACTTCAGCATGAACTTTGAATCCCAACCCCCAGCCATCAGCTTCTTCCTAGATTAGCTGAGTACATTGGGTCTATTTAACCATTAGCTTTTATTGAAGGATAGATGAATATCAGTCCCTGAAGAATAGTGAATTAGCTACTGCCTTGTAGCAAAGCATTTTCTCTTTTCACTCTACAATAGGTCTGCTATAAGCACAGCTTTTCATGATACAACTGGCAAGTAAAGTGGCAGGTCTAGAGAAGAAAATGGAAATCTTTTCAAAAAAAAGACTCAATGTGTAAGGGCTTTTGCTTTCATTTTAGTAACCTTAGAATAAGGTGATCTTTTGAGAATAGACTTTTATGATAAAAGGATTTGAGTAATGCTTAACTGGTCAAAAATGTGGTCTAGTGAGTTTTAAACAACATACGTTTAATAGCATATAAAAAGTCATAGCATCTCTTAGAAAAAAAAGCCTCCAAAATCATTGAAATATGAAATATGGCAATATCAACCCCAAAACAAAGAACAGCAAAAACTTAATGGAGAGTACTTATGGTAAATGAATTTATTAATTTCTGTTGCTGCATCTTATGTTTATCCCACTTCTTTTCCCTTATTCTCTCTCTCCACAGAAGGCCAACTGAAATTAAATCAATTTAAGAAAAAAAGATGAGTCAGAATTACTGGCTTTTTTCCTTCATTTAAAAATATCTGTGTTTACACTGAAAGAAAGATATTAAGGCCATATTCTCTTCCATGTTAGCTCTCAGCTAAGCTCATGCAGGTCCTGGTTTTTTCTTTTAAATTTGAAAGGATATTCTTAAGACAGCATAAATAACTCTCTGTGTTTTCTTCAACAGAAAGCTAACAGAGGGAGGAAGGGAGCTACAGATGCTTATGCCTCAGTCCCTGATAAGCACAGGACTAAAAACCTTCAAGGCAGTCAACAGATGATGTATGGGTCAAAACAACCCAGTTCTCTGGGCATTACAATATCTTTTCCTACCTTTTAAGTGTTGTGAAGCTTCAAATTTAGTCACTTTGTATTTTAGTTAGAGAGAAAAACCCTGCAGGTTTGATAGCTTGCATTAGAGGCAGAGAAACATGAGACAGCTTCAGGAACACAGCGGAGTGCATTTTCACAGACTCCAGCAATGATCAAGACAGGTGACATCCCAGAGGGGGAAAAAGGGGGCTCAGAGGAAATTTTTGGGAAGGAAAATAGACTATTATCCTGGGTTTGTTTCTCCAGCAACTTGTCTTCACACATGACAAATTATAATTTTTTCACAATAAAAGTTACCAATGTACCAGCATTTAAAAATCACCATTCAGGCCTGAAAGACAGAGAAGAGCAATGGTTCAGCTGACCTGTTACATACTCAGGAATGCTGGATGGGCTCTCATATAATATGAGAACTCTTCTGGTCCTCTATGAAATGCCAATTGCTGTGTCATTTTCTTTGCACATTCACAATACTGGCCAACATCTTTGCTGGTTACTCCATCCTTTCCTTCTTGATGAAAATACTGGAAGTAGAAATCTCCCAAAGAAATAAAGAAGACAAACTTCCAGATTCATACTAAGGAGGAAATTTTCTCTCCCTGGATGTAAAGCGAGAATTCCTGTGGCATCCTAAGGGCTTGATCATTTTCTGTAATCAACCTAAGCTCAAAGACCTGGGCTTAATCCACTTGGTCTTCATCGCCTTGGAATCGAAGTCCCAATCTAACAGAACATTGCCTTTTAGAAATATTTTGCTTTCTACATAAAGACTTGATGAACCAGAGGCTGCTGATCTGGTATCATAGGTTGGTTCCAATAGCAGGCTGTCTTCCACAGGGTGAGTTATAAAACATTCAATTCAAATGGGCAGAATCTGTCAGTACATTAGAAATAAAAACTCAGGCTTACAAATATCCTGTTTGATCCAATTTCTGTGTAATCTTACCCTTTTTCTTATGTGCTGTGGATACAAAACCAAAACAAAATGGCCAAACCCCTTTCTTGCTTACTGCATAAAAGTGAAAGTAGCAAAAAGGTTGCTTTGGCAGTTGAGGGAAATATGGTTAACTTAATGTTTGCAGTTTCTTGCTTAGCTTTAGTTAAGTCCATAGCTGAGGAAGTCCAAAGTTCATCCTGCATGGTAAATACTGAACTGTGATTAGGCAAGCCTGCATGTGGCAGAGGAGGAAAAACACATTATAATAATATTTCACGTGGCAGAACAGTGAAATTTTAGTGCCTGCTTTTGAAGGTATTTGTCACAGAGTGTTAAACTACATTTGGAACAACAGAGCAGTGTGTCAGAGAGATGGAGACAAAAGTGGGTAGCTATGTCCTGGATGATTTTTTCACCTAGAAAGCAATTGAGTGCTTCTCAGAAGCTCTCCCAACACATCTGGCCTCTCACCTTACAGAGACTGGCAGCCCAATCCCAAATAGGATCTCTGAAGGAAACCATGTTGGGAGGTAGAAAAATATCTGGATTCAGATGGGCTCAGACTGCTGTTTACCAACCTCAGTTTAACTGACAGTGTAGAAATATTTGTTGATTCATTCACTGGATCTAATCCATGTGTGCATCAGAAGCACAAAAGCTTTCTAAGATGATGCCTGAAGGATTTTTTGCTTTTTCTTGTATATACTTTTTACACAGTTCTCTATATCCACAAGTATTAGCATGCATACTTGTGATGCTTTAGGTGTGATAATTTAGCCTGGTTTCTTGGTGCCCAGTAGGCCGGGAGACTAAACACCCCAGAAACTGTAGAGTTAGAAGACCAAACATTCTACCGTCGTAAGAACTCAAGATCCCCTAGCAGGACAGATTCTGTAAACTAGAAGTTAGCCCACCCCGGCCCCCTTATTGGGCCCTCTTGTTAGACATGCTAATGTGTAAGGTCTTTAATTGTATACTCGATTGGGGGGTAGGAGGACATTTGCGACGTGTTCTACCTGGGTGAAGCAATGCATCGAATGGGATCCTATTATAATACTGAGATAAAAGACCCCCAACCCTCTAACCGTGTCTAGTTTCTTATTTCCTAAGACCAGGAAAAAGGCATCAAAGGTTGAAAGAGAAGCCAGAGTTATTATGCACTATATCAGTCTAGGCTTTACTGTGAACTAATGTGTTGGACTGGCCTGCTTTCCAGGTGAATGAAATTCCAGTTAAACTTATCTATAGTGCTAGAGTGAAGGGTAGCCCTTAGAAAGATAAGGATAAAGAGAATATAACTGCCTATGGAATTAATATTGCTGTATCAGAATGGGGTATCACTGATCAGAAAGAGTTCAGTGCCTTCCAGAATGTACTTGTGTTGCCTTGTGATGTATTAAAACCCAGACAGTGAATAAAGCAAACCTTCTTTGGACACTGGCACTGTGACTTTGGATGTTTCTGAATGCCAGAAAGTTGTAGTAGAGTCTAATTACATAAATGCTCCAAGGTCTGCTTATTTCATCCTCATGGACGATCAAAGAATTACTAAGCTATGATATCAGAACATATCCAGAATGGAGTTTCATTTCATAGCATCAAAATGATTTGGGTTGGAGGAATCTTTAAAGAATATCTAGTTCAACCCCCTTGCCGTTGGTAGGGACACCTTTCACTAGACCAAATTGCCCCAACCTTGCCTTGAACACTGCCACTCTCAAACTATGACACTAAAGGCTGAGAATATACAGCAGTAGTGATCAATAATAAACAACAATTTCATTTTTTAAGTGCTAGAAACTTTACTTCCTGACACACATAAACATGTTTTAGCTTGGAAGAAATTGCAAAGACATAAAAATATTTACTTCAAATGGCAAAAGAATTGCAGTAGATTGATGCAGAGACTGCTAGCCTTAGAAAAATATGACGATACATTATTCCATTCCTTCTCTTGTTTGGTGGCAGCCACAGGACTCATCAGCTAGTGACAGAAATATTACTAGTGACATCTGGCTCCTTGGCACATTCTTCTGGCAGCTCTGGAGTCACCTTTAAGCTTGAAACAGTTATTTTTTTGATGGGCTGCATACTATTCCAAATTTCTTGATAAAAATCATTATAAAACACTGGATGCACATGAAATTTTTTTAGAGTTGTATCATAATCACTTTGTCCAATACAGCTAACATTTCTAAGCTTGACTACATGTTGGAAAACTTTGCATATAATATGTCACAGACTTGTGATGAAACATGGCAGAATTTGTAAGTCTGTTTCAGCTGTGTGTATCACTTTCCTCAACCATGAGTTGCTCTGAAGTCAGTATTTTTGTCTAAGAGCTCTACTGCACAAAATACAGTTCAGACAACATAACAGAAAAGCTTAAAGGGACTAGATTGCCAAGCAGCTAGAACAATCAAGTGTCTGTGAAAAAACAAAAGGCACTGGGTTAATAAAAAAGGCAGGCACTATGGTAACTAGCAACTGACATTTACTGTTATCTCTGTTGTGTTTGGTGAACACAATTTGTGACTTGTCCGTCAATTTAGATACCAGCACATGTTATTTGCTCATGCAGAAGCCACCGGCCCATTTTATCATCTTTTCCCTGAATTTGCATCCTCCTTTGCAAGCTTTGATGAGTTTCATTAATTCCAGGGACTCAGGGGGAAAGAGAGAGGCCTTCTTGAAGCATTTGCTGTCAGCTTGTATGTCTGAGAGTACCGTCAAGCAATTGCAAACAGCTGGTTCAACTTCCTTGGTGTTCTCTAAGTTGTTCAGAATCCTTGATCCTAGCCTTAGGACTGCAAAGATTAAACCTCTCTATCTGAGAAGGAGCCAGGTAGGAATATTGGCCTGTTATCAGTGCCTCACTGGCTGAAGAGCTTAATATTTTTTATTTCTTTTTTTTCATTTTTTCCTTATTCTTCTCCCTAAAAAATACCTCATTTAATTATCCCTGTGCCATCTGGCAAAATACCACCACAGACTGATAAACTCACTCTTTGGCATAATACAAGGAAGCCCCTGAAGCTGGTGATCTGGAACAGGAACATTGACGTGTTCCATGCTGTACTCCTTGCTGCACCTTGAGTATGTGCTCTTTTAAGATGTATGTTTGGAGATAATGTATTTTAAATGCACAATTGGACAACACTCAGGCACATGTGATTATTGGGGTTGTCTTGTGCAGGGCCAGGAGTTGGACTTTGATGAGTCTTGTGGATCCCTTCCAACTCAGAATATGCAAGGAATTTTTAAATCTACTCAATACAATTAGTTAAACCTTTCAGTCCTACGTAAAACAGGTGTCCTGGGTTAGTCAGGAGGGGTCAAAATCTAGGAAGTGACCTATGCTGCAGGAAGTGATACAACTTCCTTCCTGAAAGAGAGAGCCAATAACCAGGTAGTTTTAAGGATTGATATTGTCGTAAACGAATCAGCCAATTTTATAATTAAAGAGAATTTATTAAATAATCAAAGTATAAAATTTGAAAAAGCCACAAGCAAAAGCAGTGCCGAGCCGGGCGCTCAGCACTGGGTGAACTGGGTTCGGATATTATCCATCCCGAATCCCTCTAGTTCACGAAAGCCGTTTCTATGGGGTATGTCATGGAGTAATCGCTGTTAAGAATTCCCGGTGTAGAGGGAGGGGGTGGAGTCGGAAATGAAGTAGCCAGCATAAACTCCACCTACCAAAAAAACTCATAAAACCAAGAAAGCACCTGAAGAGACCCTCTTTGAAGCTTCCGGTTTGCTGAAGAAAGAAGTCGCTCTCCCTCTCCACGCCAGAGCTGGGTAAGGTCTCCCCAGGCCACATGGCCTGGGGCTACCAACCAGCATGGTGCGGGGAGGGGGAGGAGAGAGAGAGAACTCAAGCTGTTTCATTCTGCTGTCCCTGGCTAAAGAACTTCGCCGGCTCTGCTCGCCTAGTTTATGCCAGGCCCATCGCTTCTCTGCGGCGCAGCCCCGCGGGAAGAGAGTTTGAGGTCGGGCCCCGTGAGTTTCGGGAGATCCTCTCCCCGCCCGGTTAGCTCCGCAGTGAACTCGGCACGAGAGAGAGAGAGAGGACTCAGACTGGGCTCCTCCCGCGGAGCTCGGACATAAATCCCGCCGGGCGGCCCCGCGTGGCTCGGCACAGAAAGGAGACTTAGACCAGCTCTCTGCAGCACAGGTGCAGTCTCGCCGGGCTCCCACAACTAAACGCAGCTTGGATGGGGAGACAGCACAAACAGACTCCTTTTCTCCAGTTCAGGCACGGACTTATAACATTCAAACCACGCGGGCAAAAGCCACGTGACTATTGCCCAGCCAAAAAGACAAATTAACTGCTTCTTTCTAACATCAGAATGGGACTTTGGGGGTATTCATTTTTTCTTCCCACACAGAAGGAGCACAGAAATGAAGGCACCTACGAAAGGTACAACATAAAGACTTTGAGTTAATGAATATAGCTAAGCTTATTTTCAAAGAAGGAAAAGATGAGAAGTGCTTTACTGCTGAAAGTTCTTTTGTAAAAACATGTTGATAAAGTTAGCTGTAATACACCCTGTAATATATGAATAATGGTTTAAAAGAAGTGAGAAAAAGGGAATATAATGTTCTAAGTTATAAGCAGTAGACTGAGACTTTTGTGTATTAAAATCTTTCTTTCCTCGCTCCAGGAAAACAGTAGAAGAAGACTTGTGTTGCTGATGATAAAGTAAAGGGATGTTGCTGTCACTGTAATAGAAACATTTGCTCTCAAAAGAACACCTCAATGACCATCATATGTCCATTGGTGTGGCCCTGGGAAAGCTACTGAAATGGGAAGGGGTCTAGAAAAGCAAATACCTCTCTTCAAAGAGAGAATTGCTTATTAGAAAGCTAATAACCATAGAAACTGTGTTTCCTATGGGAGTCAACATGATAAAACAAAAGAAAGGTTCTCTCTCTACATAAATTGAGAAAACTGTGAAGTTCTAGAGGTGGTAGATTAACTATAAGTTGAAGTGTTACCTTTTGCATGGTCAACAAGAAAGAAAATAAGAAAGGTAGGGAAGGGAAAAAAGTGTTCTGAAAAGTTATGTTGATGCCTAATTATTATTCCTGTTTTACATCTGTTAATAAAATTCCTTTTTGTACTCCTTAAAGTATAAACCTGCTTTTGCCTACTATTAATCCTTATCTCACAACAAAATCAAATTCCCAAACCTCGAAACCGCAACAGGGTATCTTTTTATACATTTTTTTGGCTTTGTTAATCTTATCCTTTTTAGCATATTAATGTAGTTTTTCTTGTCTCGCTGCTAGTTTGGCTACGGTTCCTGGAATCAGTAGGTGTATATCTTTTGCTGCTGGAATAAGCTTTTTGGCGATGCATATTATTTTATTGAATATGCATATTGAATGCATATTGCTGGGGCCTTGCCAGATGAAAAAATCCTCCGGAATACTCTTCTTTGGAATGCATACGGAATGCACCTCACTGGGATTTATCCAGACAAAAAAAACCTTGAAATATATATTTTTGGCGGCTACATGTCCTGGCATTTGCATTTTCCCTCAGCTTCAGTAAAAAATGCTGTAATCTTTAATTTTTAGCACGAATTACTTTGCAACATATACTACAATATGTACATAAAACCAATTAAAAAGTTGATCCACCTTCGAGGAAAAATCATATATAAGCTGAGAACCTCTGAGCCTCTTCCTCTTTTGGCCTGCTGCTGTGGAGAGAGGAGCACCTCCCTGCTTCTCTCCCTGGTAAGGCTCCCCCCCCCCTTTCTCCCAAAGGAGTGGGGGGGGGGAAGGGAGGTTTAGGGTGGCCGTGCCGCTGCAGCTGGGCATGGGGGAGGAACTGGCCTGGTACTCAGGAGATACAGTTCAGCCGACATGTCAGCTACACGAAACAGGGCCAGATCCCTGCTCCGGGCCAGGCAATGACCAGGCCGGACTCCATCCAGTTCAGGCCAGGCCCTGCCCTGTCACCCCGGGCCGAGCTGGCCCTACCAGGCCGAGCCAGCTTCGCAGAGCCAGGCCACAGAGACTCTGAGAGCTTCTGCCATCCAGCTCGGGCCTTTTCAAACAGCCTGGCAGAGACCATGTGATCGTCACACTGCCAGAGAGAGAGATTAACTCTATCCATGCCTGGACTAAACTTGCAGACACCCATCCTTCCTTGCACAGAGAGAGGAACGAGTGAGGACATCTACATAAATGCAGCATAGAGACTTTACAGTCAGTGAGGAATGCAGAACCGATGCCTAGAGGGAGGAGCATGAGAAGTGCTTTGAGAGTGAAGCTGAAAATTCTTTTGGGGACCCATGGTTGAAGACTGAGCTAATAAATTCCCTGTCATATATGAAGACATAGTCCAAAGGGGGGATGTGAGGTTCTAATTGCAGCCAGTGAACTGAAACACCTGGGTGAAGACAAGTAAGTGTTGAAATAAGTACAGCCTGATGAGAAACTGGAACCAAGAGAGAGGAGAGGCTGTGATCCAGAGCCCTGATCCCTTGGGGAATGCCAGAGAACTTGTGTTGTCAGGAGAACCTGTGTTGCTCAGCAGAGAAGAAGGGATTTTCTTTGTTGTTGCAATTGAACTGTGCATCCTTAAAAAGGTACCCCATGGACTGTTCATAACCCACCATAGTGGCTGTGGAAAGGCTACTGGTGTGGGAGGGATCCACCACCAGCAGATCTTTCTTACGGGCAGTGGCTGGTGGTGAGGCTGAAGAACCATAAAAAACTGTATTTTTTCTTACAGAAAATCCATGGTGTAAACAGAAGAGACTTCTTCCTAAATGAACTGAAACGAGAGTTATTTCGGAGGTGGTAAACTGACTGGAGGTTGAAGTGTTGTCTTTTTTTGTGTTGTCAGGGAGAAAGAAATGGAGAGGTGGGGGAAGGAGTAGTGGTCTGAGGAGTTTATTCTGGTTTTTCTTGGTTTTTTTTCCCCTCTGTCTTAGGTATATTAATAAACTTTCTTTATACTTTATAAAGTTTGAGTCTGCTTTGCCTACTCCTAATCCTCATTTCACAGCAAACATCAGGTAAATTTTGGTAAGTGTGCTGGCATTTGGCCAGAACCTCAAATAGGCGAGCTGAAACCACTACAGTCAAATTAATTTGTTTTTATCTTCTGGCTTTGTAGACATTTTGTGGAAAATCTGAGTGAAGTGTCAAAGATAGAAGAAAGCATCGTAGCTTGCTTCAGACATCTTCTGTTTCCTATGATTTCTTTCACTGACTAATTGAGCTTATCTCAGCTCAGGTATTCTTTACAGAGAGACCATGAATCTGCCCTGTAACTTTAGAGTCTAAAGCAACAGACCCTCAAACCCCGACTGTGGTCTCTGGTGGGTGTGTAGAGTGGATCTTGTAGTACTGAGTGCCATTGTCGCAAAAAGTTGGTATTTTCTAAATTTATCAACAACTTAATTGACCTTTGGAAATACGCTTGATGCTACATTGAGGTACCAAGAGTAGGTTAAAGCCTGAAGTGAAGCAATTTTTAAAATTTTCATACTGTGAGGAGGTTGTGCATCTTTTGCTAGAGGCTCAAGACTTTTTTTTCTTGGAAAAGAATACAAGTTTCTATCTTCAGGATATCATGAATCTAGAAGTAATGAAAGTTTTAAGGCTAATGGTCTTCTGTCTTGAGGGAATGTGTTTTACGTCTGTCTTGTATAAACCACACTTATATGCCAGTTATATAGTAACTGAAAAATTCTGACCAGAAGTGTCAATGCTCACTAGTTTATCTCACTTTCTGGACAAAGAGGGTAAGATACTGAAATAGAATTCCCTGAGTAGCAATAAACTTAAATTGTATCACATTTTATTTTGATGACACATTGTATTATTTCAGTTGCCTTTTCACCTTCATAGTGGAACAGTTGCCTTTGAAAGACAGAATCATATGGTGAAAAGCAAGAAACATATGAACTCAGCCAGAAGACAGCTCAGAGTCAGAAAAAATAAACAAGAAATTGCATCTTTTATGAATTGCAAACAATAAACTATTGCTGGTATTAAATCGTGTAATCTTAACCTTGAACATGTACAAAATTCTAAGAAACTAAGAGGTAGAAAAACTGGAAAATGTATTCATATTAACTTTTGAATAAGCAAGTTCACAGATCCACTGCAGTATTTTAGCCTGCTGTCAAAACTGCAGCCAGGAACAGAGCTGTTATTCCAGGAGCTACAGTAGCCTGCTAGCTCATCTTTTGATTTTGTTTCTAAATGAAATGACTTACCAGAAAAATTAAAGTCATATTTCTTAAAATAGGAAGTGTTAAGTCTACAATAGGAAAAAATCATGAGTTGTTTTCAAAGTAGTCTAGTTATGGGTTATATACTGGCACTTTTGTGATACATGTGATACTTGCTCTGTGCCTCATTTTGCATCATCGTGTCACAGCAACACCTTTGCAGAGAATTTGTGTTTGTAAGAAGAAATAGGAGTAGGCACTGATCTTCAGCATTTCCCAACCTGTCCAACACTTTCCAGATGGATTAAAAAATGAAGGTAAAACCAAATTGGGTATTTCCAACATGTTAAGCTGAACAATTTTAAAAAGCAGCAGAGAAGAGAAAAAAAAAGAAAAAAACTATGCTTCAAATGAGATATTTATCTATGTTTGCTTGTTCAATTGCTGAGGTATTTTCACTGTTGCCTGCAGCAGGTACGAATGATATATGCATAATACAGTAAGCACACCTGAACTCCTCCAGACCACTTCTGATTCTTTCACTGCATGTCGCAGGAAGTCATGAGCAGTTGTTCCATTTTTCACTGCTTTGATTTCCAAAGCCCCCTTAATTTTCAAAATAGTTATTATTAAATTAATTTCATATGTAATATATATATATTACATATGAAATATACTTATCATTAAGCATTCATTAAACTTAAAGGAGAATATTTCAGTTATATCTTCTGTTTTTCAGCACAATCTAATCGTAGCATTCCACCAAGACATAACTTACAAACTTTTATGGGATTGTTCCTGCTTGAAAAAGAACTTACTACATGAAGAACAGTTTTCCAAGGAACAAATGATTGCAGGTCTGTTTTATAAAGACAGTGGCATGAATATGAATATATGTAAACTTTCTTGCTGTAGAATTCAAAGCAATCTATGCACCAGGAAAGATAATTATATCTTGAATCTAAAATCTGAGAACTGACAATTGTAGACAATACTTTGCTGTCCTGTGTCAGGCTGTGAACTATAAAATCATTCAAGTTGGAAGGGACTTCCAGAGGCCACCTTATTCAGCTCCTACTGCTTCTTCAAAAGCAAGGACAACTTTTATCAACTTGCTCAGGGCCACGTCCTGTTGAGTTTCGAATGTCTTCAAGGGTGGAGATCATGCAGCATCTCTTGACAAGCTGTTCCAGGGGATGATCAGCCTCACTGTGAATTTTTTGTTCCTAGCATCTAATCATAGTTTCCCATGTTTCAACAAGTGTTTCTTCTCTTTTTCTGTTTTGGCAACAGACATCTAAAATGAAAGCCAGTCTTTTTTCGTGTCAGTTCCTTCAAATGTTAGTCTGCTACCTCTTATTCTAGAGAAAATGCTGAACACTGGAGATATTTGGAATTCCCAAAGCTAGAAGGGAAAAGGAAAGTTTCTAGGAAAAAAAGGAAACAAGAATGCTTTTAAATCCAGCTCTGTATATTCAGAAATGAAATATATATTTTCTGAGAATAAACAGTCTTGAATATTTTTTCAGTGTCTGGACAGAAGACAAAATATTTGAAACGTTGAAGCATTCCTAAGGAATCCACAGGTACCAGACTGCATCAGGTACATGGCTTTGTTTTTTACCACAGCTGCTTGATTACTCAGCTTTGTCTGTCACAAACCAACTGTCAGCTAAGACAAAGGTCACTGAAGATGGTTAACACCATTTTGGTTTGTCCAAGTAAATTAGGGGTTAGTGTGGTGTTTGGGGTTTTTGTTTTGTTCTTTTTTTCCCAAAGAAGTAAAATCAAGTACAATTATTTTTGTAGTTCCAGTAGAGGAGGCTGACAGCAAATATGCTTCATTTTTTCTATGTCTTATTAAAAAGTGGCTTTGATCCAAGTGACTCAATTGGTATATGAGTTTACAACTACACAAGGACAAATGGATCATCCAAGCCTAAAGATGCTGCAAAAAAAAGTTATTTATTCTTGTCTGAGCAAAAATAATTACAGCCTTTTCAGATTAGCAATTTATTCATGTTCATTCAAATGCTTTAATAATGCAAATGTTTTAGTGACATGAATATATTTATCCATGCTTTAACAAAAGAGAAATAAATTACTTATCCTTTTCCAAGCTCAGTGTTTATAGTTGTAAAATTAAAAATTGCAGTACCTGACCTCCAGTCACCTATGTCTGGCAGAAAGATTTAAGCTGGCTTTTCTAATGACACTGCACAACCTTAACTTTCCATTAGGTTTTTGTGTTGCAACACCAAGATGGCTGGGCACAATAAAACAAAGAATCTAAGTAAACAGATCCACTGTGCTATTAACTTCTTTTAAGAAATGAAATGGCCTTTGACAGAGTGCTTTGCAGGTTGAAATGACCACTGCTTACTAAATCTGACCACCACAGGATCTAAAGGTGAAAGAATGATCATCTGCACATCATCCACATAACAGTTACTTGCTGAGAATAAAAGGAGAGTTCCTGACAAACAAGAAAAACTATGAACAGATATTTTTGAGAGGAATGTACGATTAATCTCTTACTGATGCATGCTGAGAAGCCTTCTTTTGCAAAATTAGAAGCTGAGCTGGAAATACATAAATTGTAAACCAAGGGGTCCCATACTGCATGCTGATTTTTTTAGTGAGTTGCCACTGGCTTTGAGGATCATGGTGGATGTAGGTGGATATAAGTGGCATATGCACTATAATGGAAGCCAGAAATGCTAAACAGGTGAATGGGATCTGATAATCCACAAAACTATTTGGGTTGACCACCCAAGGCTTCTCAATCTTTTATGAATGTCTGGAAATGCCTGCTCCAAACAACACTCTCCTAATGTCCATTTACAGACTGCCTTCTCTAGCTGCAACTATCCTAAACATAACCTCATAATGTTTTCTAGGATATTTCCTATGGATCTGCATTGTATTTGCATGCACGCTCTGTCTGCATTGTCTATTTCTCCATCTAAGATATTTGCCTTAGTCTCTAGGGCTCTCCCAGATTAAAAAGAGAAAGCTAAAGGGAAACAGTGTCAAAGCAGCACTCAGAGATGCAGTCACTGGTGCAGGGCATGGCTGAGTTCCTGTCTGGGCTGCATCTTTGCCCTCTTGGAAAACTCTGGCAACAAAAGTGGCACAGGGACCAGAAATTCTCCACATCCAGCTTCTCTTTATTTCTTGTTTCTTTTCTCTTCTTGTGTGGGAGCCACTCATCTGGCATAAGGCTTTCAAGCAAAACTAACTTTAAATAGTTGCCTGAACTCCTGAAGTCCCCAGTGCACCTCCCAGGAAAGGGCAAGGGGCAAAAGGCACTGGTTTTTCTCTGTTTAGCCTATAGTGCAACCTCTATCAGAGAAAAAGAGCTTTCCACAGTGAAAATTTTCCTCCTACAGACTGAAGACCAGTCTTATGATACAGCTAGGAATGAGTCAGTTTTTTGACCTGAACTGATAGTCTAAAGGTTGAAGTTTAAAATTAAAAATTCTCAGAAAAGCACTGCAGATTGGGGAACTAACAAATCTAATTCTTCCTGCCTGCTAGGAAGAAAAAAGCTTGCAGCATCCTTACAATGTACAAAATTTCCCTCCTGAATGTAATGCCTATGTCTTATATTGCTTTCAGTCTACTAGTAGGCTAAAATACCACTATAATAAACCCAAAGGCCTTAACACAAGGGAAAAATAGATGGATTCCAGCTGAGACACTTAGATTTCTCAGATCATTACAGGACTAGTTATTTGCACTTGGCTAGCAAGTGCTAGGTTTTTCCTATGTCTGTTTCAACCCCTGTGAGTTTTCTTTAATAGTGCAGACTCACATTGTATGTGACAGGCTCCAAAGTGTAAATTGATTGAAGCTTTTGTCTATCCAGGTATCTTCATCTATGTAGAGGTAGAAAGCGATACAGGTCTTACAGAAGAAGACTGTGAGTGCTGGTGATCACTCATTCATGTGGAAGCACTGTTGGCAGCTCCGCAGAGGACACAGGATTGTCAATATTTTTTTCAGGGGCTTAAGGCTGGTTGTTCTGGACAGGAAAAAAGACAGGAAAGGAATAAGATGTGGAAGAAAATTTCTGCCTAAGTAAAACCTGGAGGATTTTGATTGGTTCCTTAACAAAACACCACAAGAAGCAAATAAAACCACCCTGGGCAGCAGAGGAAGGTAGGAAGCTGAAACAGTGAAAGGCATATAGGCATTTTATTTTTATGTCTCATCTACTGTGAGTTCTTTTCCAAGTTCACAGTTCAGATTCAATAGGATAGGGTCTCTTGTTTGACAGTCTGGATTGAACTTGCAGGCTGGTCAATATATAATTGACACCATTGACAGCAATTGCCAGCTGTTGTCAAGGCTTCAGCTATACAGCACATGCATCCCCACTGCCCCTGAGAGCATTTGTCGCACTTGCCTTCTCAACCCCTTTCTAGAGCCCACACTAGCAGCACTCATACTTTTTCTACCAGAAAAAAAATATAGTGGGTTTTCAGGGCACTTGAAGTAGTGGAAAACACTGGAGGAATCAATAATCCAGAAACATATGCCTTTGTAACATGAATGGTGAGCTCAGCACCCTCTGTGGTCACACACCAAGAACCAAGTGTGCCACATACAGCATGCTGAAGTCCTAACCAAGCTCCTTTCCATCCCAAACCAGTGGCAACAGCACAAATGGGAAGCTCAAAACAGCTTCTGGAGAATCTACCACATCTCTCTCTACTTTCTCCCCAAAACAGTAAGGCTCTTTATTAGCTGCTACAGTGCAGTGGCAGTAGCATGTGTGGTGCCAAAGCCATCAAGCTGCAACAACAGCTGGGAAAGAATCTTCTCTTTGCTCCCCCTCTGGCATATCTATGCCTATATATTGAAGCATCAGAATTGACTGTCTTATGGAAAAATGAGAACCTGGAAGTTTTGGATTTCTCCCATAATCCATATGGCTGGAATATGCTCATCATCTCTATGTTGGTCCTTCTGTTACTTTAGAATTAATCTATTTTCATTTATGTCCCTTTTGGAAATATGAAAAAATGGGGAAAATAATATTATCAGTGAAAAACTCCTCAGCTGCCTGAAAAAGGATTTAGCTGAGTAAGCTTCAACTTCTCTCTGGATTCTTTCTGCACCATACAAGTGCAGAGTTAATATCAGCTGTTTCAAAACCTGACACTGTTTCGGTAAATGTGTACCAGGTACAACAGGTTGCATTTATACTATGCTCTATTTTCCTTACCTACTGAGTATAAACCACAGCTCAATGTAGTTAATTCAAACTGAAATTTAGATAGTCCACTGAATTGTTAGTAAATATATTTTAAAAATAGGTCTACTTTCATTAAGATACTTCTTAGAGCCCCAAAGAAAATCCAAAGTGTATCTGGACTGGTAATGGGAGACAATAACTTCCTCCTGGAATATCAGTTTAAGTCCTTCCCAGACTGGTAGTAACCTGAAATTTTTATCTTCTTGAAGTTGCCTGATCACCTTATTCCCTACACACAAGTATGTCCATTAGAAACATGCAACAGCTGACACAAATCGGCTTCTTGCTGGCATTCGCAAGAGCAAGGACGGGGTAAGAGTGTGGTTGTAATCCAAATGATTCCTCCCTCGAGGTGGCCTGGCCAGCATGGATAGAGGCACTTTCATTTGAAAGGGAAACTTGAATTTTGTAGTTAATGGATGAATAAATAGAATGCTTCAGTCTGCAGGACTGTCAGATTGGTAGTTTTCACAAACACTTAAATCAAATACCACATCTGAGGGGAAGAAATTAAGATGTAAATATCCAGGAGCCAGTGCCAAGACCAGTGAAATCAGAAAACAGATTTGCAGTATTTTGCTTCTATGCCTCAAAATATAACAATACATCAAGATCTTATTGCCTGAAAAGATGGTTTGTCATGTTTTAAAAAAGGTACATAGTGTTGGAGAATGGCTCCACGAACAGGGCCATGGGCCGTTGGAGGGCCTGTGCGAGCAAAGCCCAGTTTAACTGAGACGAGTAGTAAGGCAGGCATAGGCCTTGCTGATGTGGCAGGAACTCAAGGGCAGGGTGTCCTTGAGTTCCGTAGAAAGTCCCTAGGAGGAACTTGTGGTTGAGAAGAATGAGGAGAAGAATGTAAACAGAAGGAACTGTATGTAAATTGTAACTTTTGAGATTAACCAATGAAGTAGTGACAAGTAGGCATGATTAATCAAGATACTATATAAGCTGAAGCTGTGTACTAATAAACCGAGCTTGACTTATCACTCACATTGAGTCGGTGTCTTGCTTCTCTCGCCCCCCGGCAACATAGGACATAAAATCTTTATCCTCTGATTGACCAACAAAATAAAGTAAAAAAAAAGACACTTAAAAATGCTGTCTCTAAAAATTCAGATATTTATGTAGAGAGGGGTTAATTGGACACTACCATTGCCATCAACAGCAATTTCTCTCTGCTGATCATGAGCACTTTCCTGAAAATTATAAGCAGCTCATTCCTGTGTCTGCTGTGTATACTTACTGATAAATCATGCCAGTCAGGCAATTTACAGAGTGCTCTGAGTGACCACTGGACAAGTCTGAAAACAAATATTGGACATTCCATAAGTTGAACTATTTTTAAATGCAATAGCCAAGATGTATTTATAACAGCATAATCTAAACATGCATTGAACCTACTGGGCTGGTAAGGAAATGAGTCTATTGCTTTCTGGGCTGCCTGTGCAGGGCAGAAACTGACTCCAGCAGGGTCAGCTGCTAGCACAGGCTTCACTGACATCCAGGGCACTTCATGGTTCAGGAAGGAGAGCTGCATTAGTCTACACAGTGGACATGTAGTCTATACTCCTAACTGAATATGAAAAGCACCAGCTGTAAGGAAACATAAATTGTACAGTTGGTTTGGTTTTGCATATCAAATATGTGCAGCATACTATTCACAGATTCTGTTAATTAATCCTGATGAAATAATAATGAGAAAAACATTAACACTAATCAATTTGGATGAGATGAAATTTCAGACCTTCCTGACATTCTCATTTGTGACACAAATCATAATGAAAAACAACCAACCAGCTTTCCCCTTGCAATGCAAGCATTAGCTTCCCCAATGATAAAACAGAAGGTCAGCTTAAAAGTCCCATTTTCTACAACGAACAGCAATGCTTTAAATTACATAGAAGAGCATGCAAGTATTAGAGCTATTGTTTTCATAAAGCTATTCTGCTGGTGACTATTCATAGCCACCCTTTGCCACATGATTCCTTTCCTAAGCAGCTTTCCAATTTAGGTTTCCATAGGCTATGGTTTGACAGAGTAGCTAGAAGAATTCATGCGTGTATATTACGAAGTTTCATTATCCTTTTTTCTTTCATGAATAGCATTCCTTAGAGGATATGTTCTGTGGGTGCTCTGTGCCAAGGCAGCATTATTTGCACTTCTTGACTAATGAGGGTTCACCACAGAGAAATAAATCATAGGGTTGTGCAAAGTTTTTTCAAAAGGCTTAACAGAAGGCAACTTTTGAAAGCAAGAAGCAGTTGGACCTTCAAGAAAGTCCCCCTGGCAAGCAGTATGAGCTAGCAAGCTTCCTGGGCCGGTCCCAAGCTGGTCACTGATTGCCATGAAAGGCCCCTGGGAGCTCACCACAATTCCCTACTTGCAAGGCTTCTGAGTTGCTGCCCATGCCAAACACCAAGATTGTATGAACAGAAATCATAATCCAGGGCAAAGTCAAGCCCATAAGACGTTATCTCTCAGCCAAGTTGGAAGGCATTGTGTAATTTCTCCCCCAGAGCCTAATAATATTTGTTCAATCAATCCTTCAGAGTGTTGGGTACTGCTGAAGTTACCCTTTTATCTTCTCTCTCTCAAACAAGATCATGTATTTCTATTTAAAATGCAAGTGACAAAATCAAAATGTACCTCTAGCTTTTCATATCTGCATTTTGATTCTGTAATACCTCCAACTGACTAGGTAAAATGGTGAGTACATCAGAAGTTTTCAGCAGAAAATGTAAAAGATGCGGTTTCATTATGCAGAGGTAACACATTGGTTATTGCAGGGGGTTCTGCAGTCTTCTGGAAAGAAAAAAAGGCAGCAAAGTAACCTTGAAATAAAGTATCCACCTTTGACTACTCTAGAAGAGAGTCCTCTTTGGTCATTTTACAAGGCTGTTAAAAGGTGTCCACTTTACACTTTCCTCAAGTATGCACAAATGGGGGACTTTTATCACAGTTTATCTTTTGTTTTCTTGTATATTTGTACTCATGGCTTGTGAAGGCCTAGAAATGAGTGTGTATCATGCCCAAGGTTTATGCCGTCACCAGCACTAGAGGCTTCTGCATTTTAAATCAGTTCAGCATACTGCTTGCACAGTGACTCAGCCCTGACAGGGGTGTCCACCCTGAGGATGAGAAGATGATTCAGTATTCATTAGTCTAACTTAATGCAGTCTCTCCTCAGCAGGGGAACAGCCAATCATGCGCCTTATCTGTGCCTGCTTCTGTGATTTATCCACTGAGGACTGACCTACAATTAAGAATTTACTTAAAACCTTATGACAAGCAGCTAGCTGCCAGTCTGGAGATAAAGCTAAGCTAAATACACCCATGCTAATTTCAGGCTTTGCTTTTCTTTCAGTCTGAGAGCTCTTCATAAAGTTTTTGAACAAAATAAGTCAGACATACTGCTTATACATGTATACTATTTTCATAAATCAGAGGAGTTCTGTTGCCTGACCTGATCTTGTGAGGGTTTTTGTGAAAAAATATTGAAAGAATGACACTGCTCTTAGTATATCATTCCAGAGATGTGTGCTCCAACCTGTGCAGGATTTTAGGATGATGTTGTAATGTAAAATGAAGCCACTAAACACCACGAGCCTTTTGAACTTTTTCATTTGTGAAAGTGGAAAAACAGTCTGCTTGACTAAAGAACAGAGAGAGAAAGAGAGAGAGAGTGGGTCTAATTCCAACACATTCTTCTCAAATAAACCTGAAGTTGAAACATTTGGAAACTTCCTGCATCATGAGGCAATCTAAAATGCTTTCCAAGGGTGTCTGATTTGATAACAAGATGCAAAGAGGGGGAATAGAGTGACAGACCTGTCAGTCCACCTGTATAAAGAAGTCTTTCTACTCCCAGTGCTGATTTTTCCTCGTCAAACTTTCCTTGTCTTTGTGGGTAGACAGGTAGAAGAGCAATAAGCTGGTTTTGGTTTTGCTTTGCTTTGCTTTCAATACACTCCCAAATACGATTTTGTTTTCCCAGCCTAGGTTCAACAAACATTCTGGATCTCAGTAGATTTTCCCCTGTATCTTTACAGAGCCTTTAATTCAGTCAATATGTGACACTTAGTTTCAGTTTAAAGAAAGCAGGACAGAATGCCTTGGCCCACAGTGAAGGGGAAACGAGGAGGATCAACCCTAAAGAAGGCCCATTTTTAAAGTATTTAAAGTATTCTTTGGTCTTATGTAAATTTAAATTCAGAGAGAGGAAAAATTATTACATTTTTTTCTTGCCTAAGGGTGAAATTATTGGACTCCCAAGGAATCTAGATAGATTGAGAAGATTCGGGTGCTTTCAAACACCCAGTCAATTTATAGATAGCAGTTTTTCATATAATCCCATGATTGAAGAATGAATGAATCTGACAGCCAGCATCTCAGTAAGGTAAGGAATCAGACTAATTTTTTTTCCAATGTCAAGTCAGTGTAATTTTGGGAAATAGCCTTATTTGAAATCAATTTTCTGAGTTACTCCTGTCTTCAAGAGAAAAAGGGAGAGGAAGCTGCCCATAATTGATATAAGCATAAACGTATTTTGATTTGTTTTAATCTCTCTTCCTTCTGTCAACTCCAAGCACTATCAGATGGAGTTAGCATTAGCCATGAGATAATTCTCATAATTTTTTTTGTGTACTCATCATGTAAGTTGTGAAATATTTTTCAATAATCTTTTCTTAAATTTGGTAAAGTTTTTCCTGGCTCAAGAGTAATACAGGGGTTTTGTTGTTTTGGCTTTGAGATTTCTTTGGTGGATTAGAGGATGAAGTAAACCCCACAGCACTGAAGGTTAATGATGGAATTGTTATGTGCACTCTACCAATTCTCCATCCTTTTTTATTTTACTGAATTTCTACTAAGTGTCATACATTTGAAGTAATTTAGGGTGTTTCATTTTAACTAGCACAACTTATGTTTTAAGTAGCTATTTTAATTCCTCTGTGTGTGTTTGCGCATGTATGTGTGTGTGCGTAGAAAGTAATTTTCTGTATTGTATCACATGGAGAACTGGTAATTCCCAATGTCCCAATGACTTCTTGGAGCCCTGGTTTTAAAAGAAAGCTTTAAAAATCTTGTTTAGAAAGAGTTTACTTCTCTGTAAAAACAACAGATGATTTGTATGCACCTGAAGGTTACCATTTTTAAGACTGCCAGACAAAGCCAGTAATAATGATTTGTATGTCTGGTATGTATTGGTATTTTTGAACCTTCTGCTTTTCAGATACGCAGATGGGAAATGGATGGATGCTGTGAAGTTCTATGGAAGCATATGAAGCATAAAGAAACATAAATAAAGTGGTGTAAACCAATGTCTTTAGCTAGCCTCCAATTTTAACTCCTGCAAGCACTACAGCAGAGATTGGTAACATGTACTGATTAAGGCTCAAAGGCAATAGTCAATCCATAAAGTAAGATGAACTATGTAGGGCTGGGGTTTTTATTTTAAATAAAAAATATCTAATAGTGAGCAATTAAAGCCCTAGTAATATTTGAGTCAAAATCCCAAAGCTGAGAAACACCGAAGTAGCTTTGTGCATTGCTATGTGGTTGTCCTTGTTTAAATTTAAGTGCAAACTGTACCTTTTATTTTTAAAGTTGGCCAAGAACTGAGAAAATTGGGGTGCTTCTTATGCTTATTTCACCTTAGTACGACAGAAAGTTATGGATATTTGATTTTGTAGAAGAAAATCATGTGTAAAATCACTTATGCAATACTTTTCACAAATGTTTTCTATCACTTATGTCATATGAAAGTTGCTCATAAACACTGCAGAAAAATGTTGAAACTACTGGTGCTGCAAGGTCAGTCTGGATCAAGAAAACAACTACATTTTTCCTGCTTTACTTACATAGTTTTGGAGATTTTTTTCTTCTTTACCTAGGATTTAATGTTTTGTTTTGTTTTTTTAACCTGACAGAAACAAATCAGACTGTGCACCTTCTACCAACATGTGAGTACTGGAAAGGAAAAAAGAATTTCAAGAAGAGTTTTAAAGTGCCCTCAAACTGACCTTTACTTTTGTATGCAAAAATTAATTAAACGTGGGCTTTTTCCCACTTTAATTTTTTTCCTTTTCCTTTTTTCTTTTTTTCCAGAGCTGGAAGTTAGTCAGGCTGTTATTTGAGTTTTTATGAACACTGTCTACTTTCTGAACTTTGTCTAATGTCCAGCCAAGTTACCAGAATATCTATGGATGCTCGCTCATATCGTTTAACTTCGAGCCACATATTTTATCCACCAAACCAGTGAAGTTGTGTGCAATATTTCTCCTTGAAAATTACTGTTAAGCCATTTAAGAAATCTGATTTTTGGTGGATTTAGTGCTTCTTCAGAAAAGAAGATATCACTCCAAAATCTGTCGAGAAATAAAACACTGACTGATGCAACACATCTCCTCTCTTTTTGTGAACACTAATATTAAAATCTAAACAATTTCCTTGTCATATTTTACTGAATCTTTCTACTCATCATGTGAATTTCTATCCTGTCTGTCTGTATAAAATTTTAATGTGGCCCACAATAACTTAGAAGATCATGCAATTTTGCATTATAGAATCAATTTTCATGGCTACTAGTATTCAACTCTTTGTTCTGAACACTTTCATTCCTGCTGCTTAGAAGGATGAGGTTTAATTCTATGAGAGGCAGAAAATGTAAAAGGATTTTGTCATCTAAAAGCTGTGAAAGTCATAAGACATGTCTGCATTTGAGTCAATATAAAAAGAATATGATGTTAAAAATTTAAAATAGTATTATGTAAAAAATAAAACCAAAGACATAGAAATACTGTTACTGTAGCCACTTCTTTTCCTCATAATAGAAGGATAAAGAGAAATATTACTTGACCCAAACTCTTCTTTTAAAATATTAAAATATTAAATTAATATATGTATATATATGTATATATATGTATATATATGTGTGTGTATATATATATATAATATTACATTAAAAAGAAAAACCAACAAAACCCTAAAAAATATATGCATTCAAAACAGATTACAAGTCTGTTCTGTGAGTCCTGTGTTCTCACTTCATGAATGCTGGTATATCAACTGTTATCTTGACATCCATGTGAAATACTTTTCTGTGTGAAATCACTCTGGCCCTACCTAGCTACTTTCTGTAGCGTATTCTTGTCTAAAGCGGGAACAGAGAAAACCACAGATGCTCCATAACTGCAACTTTGCCTAATGAAGTATATTCTGTTTTCCCTACAGATGAATTGCTCCTTGGAGTAGGAAGTTCAGCATTATTACATTTCCCACAGATCTGTATATAAATATCAATAGCTATCCGTGGCTGTCTTAGATGTTTGTAACTTCTTCATAACTACTGATAAAAAAGTCTAGTATTCAAAATTGGACAGATGCTTGATAAGCTTTTCTGTTTCCTTTTTGCAAGGATTTAATTTCCTTTACTCATTTATTTGTGTGTATTTCAAAACTTTCAAGGTCATAGATTCTCTTAAGGAGAGACTCCCCTTAGAAATGAATTTGCAAAACCAAAGAAAATCACTTCAGCAAATTTTGCGCTATCCTGATGGAATACAAATGCACATTTTTCAAGACAAAACCAAAAAATTTTTTGCCAAAAAGTATTCTATTTGGTGTCTAAATGCTAAGAATTCATTTACTGCTGTAGCTCGGATTTACAAGAGCCCATCAGCAGCTGTTTAGTCTTCACAGGACAGGGGAAATTCAGTCACCTGATGCAACTTGACAAACTACCATGATATCATACAAATGGCAGGGATCATCTCCTTTCCAACAATAGCAACTTTTGAGCACTGTGAAGGTTGAAAAGTTTGGATCCACTTGTTTGTGAAAAACAGTTATTTTGCAGCAATGTGGTCTCTTTGCAGAGCAAAGATGTGGTACAGATAAAAAACATTCTTTACACAGTGGATGAGAATGTTCTGAATACACATAGGTTTTTTGCATTTTTGGGTTACTAATTCTTTATGATAGTGAACAGAATCTCATAATAAATGCCAAGAAATCACATGGCAGCCATATCATTTAGTGGTTAGCAGCACATAATGGTCATATGAACATCGTGATTCTCTTCATTTTCATAGTTATTACTGGTAAAATAGCTGAAACATAACCAAACCGATAATTTCATATTAATAGAGTCAGAACTGATGTTACACTGTGTACTTTGACTCTCCATGATAACCATGAATAGAATATATAACTTAAAAATTAATTAATTGGATTAAGAATCAAAATTAGGAACCAGAAGTAATAGTTTGTTGATATATCAATATCATCTGTGTCATAAAAATGAGTCATTACTTCTGTGATTAGATGAAGGGAAGATAGGATGTGTTCATGGACGTTCTATTTTTTTCAATCTATTTTTGATGTGTAACTCGTATAATGAAAAGTCTGATTGACTTTTAAGGGGGATTTTCATCTCTATGAATTCAGATCATGTACAACCTAGATGATAGCCAGCAGAGATACAAAACAAAAGCACTTAAAAGGAGTTTGAATTTGGGTCATGTTCTACTGAACTATGTGACGCTTACTGACTCTTTTCTCCAGAATTTTTTTTTCTATATGTTAAATTTTGCTACAGTTTATCTACACTAAGAAGGTTCAGACTTTCCATTTCCTCACAACCCATCTGCAGAACAAAAGACATGCCATCACACTCATATAATTTTAATTAATAATGTATCTAAAATATGTAGGGATAAATAAGGCAAAAATAACCACAGTCTCCAATGCTCTCCTTTCTTCTGGCATATATGTTCTTCCACAGTTGTCTTTCCACCTTTGACACCCTTTTCAAGATTTATGTTCTGTTCTTTTGCTGTTATGACTGGCTGTAAATAAACTAGATCACTATATTACTGTCAGAAAATAACACCTGTCTTGATGACATAAATCTCAATTTTTCCTTGCTATAGACACTTTGTACTCTGATCTTGTATGCAAAGACAAACACTTTCCAGGTGACCAGCTAATGTTGGAGCCACAGCCACCACTTCAGAGAGTACAGGGAACATGGAGTTAAACACCTGCTAATTTGACTGGGCTGGTTTGCATCTATTTTTGGTTTGCTTTGAGTGGCCTGGTACAGTGTGACTGGCAGCGTGATGGTAACAATGAGAGATCTCTCCCTGTCCTTTTCTCAGTTCCAGAGCCTTTCATTATATTTTTTCTCCCCTGCCCAGCTGAGGAGTAAAGGGATAGATCAGCTTTGGTGGGCCCCTGGCACCCAGCTGGAGTCAATCCACCACACACCATTGACACAGAAACCACTTTCAAGGCAGACTCCCTCCACTGTTAGCAGCCACTAAAGCAAGGCAGATCTTCCACTGCGGGATATACAAGTGGCTGCATAAACCTCTCACAGAGACCTAGCACGCTCATTCCATCCAGTTGAGCTGCCTAAATACCTCCCATTGAAAGGAACTGGTTTCCAGCTTGCTGTTTTCAGAGGGGCATCCTGGCTTTTCCATGTACTGGGAAGCCTACCTGCCCCAGGACATATTGCCCTGCTGAAAACCCCGAGCTGTTCTAACAGGAGCTGTGGATGGGTGGGAGTAGGTGGTGACACAGCCAGATGTGCTGGTACAATTCATGAGAGTGTACTGGCTGCAGGGCCTGACTGACCCCAAGCAGAAGGGATTTTATGAGAGGACAAAACCAGTACCTGTTTTCTTGTACAGTGCAAAAATAGCAACCAGCAGTGGTGCTAGCTATCTTGTTATTCCACATTATTAACGCTCTTCATTTTTCCCTGATAGCAGGAGATTGTACAAATGTAGAGTTTGAATAGATTGTCTCACTAAGACTGAAGTTAGGAAACCAAGTTTCCTACCACCCTATTACAGTCCTGCTCTACAGACAATGATCTAGTCCTCTTTCTAGAAAGGGAATGCACCATGGGGTGCTTAAACTGTCTTTAAAAAGATAATACCTACTGTTTGTCTGAATTAACAATAAAGAAAAGGATTTATCCAGCTGTGGTCAGTTTTAGTTTTTTCCCCAAGTTCACCTTTCCCATCGTCCTAATTCTTCCATTTGCTTTCACTAATGATCTAAAGTTGTTACATCTAGAGTAAGAAAGACCCAATAAAATCATTGAGAAAAATGATTAAACGTGTTGTATCCTTGACATTTAGAATTATGCTTCTCCAAAAGCACATGACTCCTTTTGCTCTTAAAAACGCTTATTATTTTCTTTATGTTTTAAAGTTTGATTCCTTTATTGACTTCATTCCAGTGTATTTTGCTCTAGGATAGAAGGGCTGCACAATTGCATAGAATGGTTTTGATGGCATCTTTGTGTAAAAACAAAGTATTTGTTCTTATTTTTTCTGAAGGAAAAAGAAAAAAAACTTACAGGCTTTCTGTGCTCCAATTGGTATGTTGCCTTTTCCCCCAACCTGGAAAAGAAACTCGAGATCATTTTAGCAAGGAGGTAATATAAAAGGGGATCTTTATTTTAAAGATCTTCAGGAGCAGTTATGGAAAGGTGTCCATAAAAGCCCACCTCCTCCAGGGGTGAGGACATATTTATAGCTTTTAGGAAATTAGCATAATTGATTAAAAGCACCAATTAGAAGAACAAGTGGTGATTCAATTCCCCCCAGGTCCAGCCCTTTCTTTGGGGCCCCCCTCTCAGCACTAGCTCTACTTTATGAAAATGTACCTCAGAGTTGTTCTTGGCCTTGGTTCCCAGGAAGAACCGAGATAGGACAGGGCCTTGCACCCCTCTGGGGCTTGGAGCTCTGGAATTTGTTTCGTCTTTCTGCTTAGGGAAAGACCATGGAAAAGTACTGGAAAAACCAGCTATTAATACAATAGGCTACAGAGCTACAAATATGTGTGCAAAGAGTACAGAGAACATAGAAAAAAGGCAGAAACCAAATGGCATCAGGTATATTATTCATATGTTTACAAAACTTTCCTCTCACTATCTATGAAAATATTTATGTGATTCACTTCCCTACAGAAAGTATTCTTTAATTCCATCCAGTAGGTATAACTTACAGTGCTACCTGAACAGGAAATTATTCAAAATTTCAATTTTGGATTAGCTAGAAAAGTAAAGATGAAATAATGGTTCCAGGGAAATATTTATGAGTTTAAAAATTGATTTTGAAGCACCAGATTTTATTCCAAAACTTGATATTCATATGTAGGTGAAATCAATATGCTAGGCTGGAGCCTCACATCATATTGCTGTCGTCATCATCTATTTGTATTACCTGAGAGCCCCGCAGTCTCCATTCAAGGTTAATCAGTGTATAAATAACAGATGTTCCCTGCCTCAAAGGATGGATGCAGACAGATGCTACAAAGAAACAAGAGAATAGTGTTCAGCAGGAGACATGATGGTATCAGCACAGCACCACCAGATGGATATACCAGTAAAAGAACTTGGAGGAAGACAGTAAGTTAGAAATGGCTCTGCAGAAGATTCACCAAAGTCAAAGGGGGAGTACATGGACTAAGCCAGAAGTTTGAAAGCATTGTGTGCACAAGTTGTGTCAGATGTACAGGAACAGCAGAGTCCAGAAAAAAGACAGAACAAAGGTATTCTCTAAAGTTTATGAAACTTAGTAGTGATCCAATGTAAATTTAGAATGGAGCTCAGCGCTTCTTGTTTTACTAGAACACTATCAATTCTGATCATCATCAGTACTGGGATACTCAGAAGATATCACAGAACCACAGAATCACAGAATGGTTGAGGTTTGAAAGGACCTTTGGAGGCCATCTGGTCCAGCATCCTTGCTCAAGGAGGGACACTGATAGCCCTTTGCCCAAGAACATATCCAGGTAATTTTTTAATACCTCCAAGGATGGAGACTCCACAACATCTCTGGACAACCTGTGCCAGTACTTGGTCACCCTCACAATAAAAAGTGTTTCCTGATGTTCACGAGGAAACTCCTGTATTTGACTTTCTGCCCATTGACTCTGGTCCTGTCCCTTGCCACCACTGAAAAGAGCCTGGCTCCTTCTTCTGTATACCTTCCCTTCAGGTATTTACACCCATTGAGAAAATCCTTATGAGTTTTCTCTTCTCCAGCCTGAATGGCTCATAGTCTCTCAGCCTTTCCTGATATGAGAGATGCTCCATTTGAGTCTATTAATCTTCCTAGTGCTGATACACTTGACTCTTTGCACTGTGTCCAAGTCTCACTTGTATTGGGGAGCCCAGAAATGAGCACAGAACTCCAAGTGCAGCTTCCCCAGTGCTGAGTAGAGGGAAAGGATAATCTGCCTTGACCCACTGGTAACACTTTTAATACAGCCCAGGACACCAGAGGTTGCTATTACACCAAGGGCACATTGCTGTCTCATGTTCAATGTTTGACAGTATGAAAAAAAAATAATGTGCTCGAGATTTTTACTTTTAAATTTGATTTTTTTTTTTTAGAAAAAAAGTTATTTTTTAATGAGTTTGTAAGGAATCCAAGGTCCTTAGATATGGGATTATAAACCAGTCCTTTAAAGGGCTGTTTGATAGCAAGCTACCACTACATAATAGGTTTTTATCAACAGTTAAATTATAGAAAAGTCATAGAATCATAGAATATGCTGAGTTGGAAGGCACTCACAAAAATCATGAAGTCCAAATCCTGGCCCTGCACAGGACACCCCAAGAATCACACCATGTGCCTAAAAAGCCTTATCCAAATGCTTCTTGAACTCAGACAGGCTTGGTGCTATGACCACTTTGCATAGTTGCTCAAGTGCTCAAACAACCTCTTGGTGAAAAGCCTTTTCCTTATATCCAACCTAAACCTCCCCTGAAACAACTTCAGGCCATTTCATTGAGTCCTGTCATTGGTTACGAGAGTGAAGACATTGGTACCTGACCTTACACTTCCCTTGTGAGGATGTTGAAAAGTGCAGTGAGGTCTCCCCTCAATCTCCTGCTGAACAAATCAAGTGACCTCAGCCACTCCTTATATGGCTTCCCCTCCAGACCCTTCACCATTCTTGTGGCTCTCCTTTGGATGCTGTCTAATAATTTAATGTCTTTTTTATATTGTGGCCCCCAAAACTGCCCCCAGCACTTGGGTTGAGGCTGCCCCAGTGCAGAGCAGAGTGGGACAATCCCCTCCCTTGCCTGGCTGGTGATGCTGTGCCTGATGCATCCCAGGACAGGGTTGGCCCTCCTGGCTGCCAGGGCACTGCTGACTCATGTTCAACTTGTCACTGAAGAGGACCCCCAGGTCCCTTTCCATGGGGCTGCTTTCCAGCCTCTCATTCCCCAGTCTATGCACACAACCAGGTTTGCCCCATCCCTGGTGCAGAATCCGGCACTTTTCCTTGTTAAACTTCATATGGTTTGTGATTGCCCACCTCTCTGATTTGTCAAGGTGTCTCTGTAGGGCCTCTCTGCTCTCAAGGGAGTTGACAGCTCCTCCCAATTTAGTGTCATTGGCAAACTTACTTAATATTCTTTTGAATACTAAGTTACATTAAGGGAAAAAGCAAAATTCTGCTTTTGTGATCATCCATGCTGTTTTTATTCTCAACTATACCAGGCATTTATCGTTGCATTAATTTCCCATGAAAGGAGCATAGACAATGTGTTAAAAGGTGGATTATTCCTGATACTGAAAAATGTTTTCAAGACATTTTTGAAATAATACATGCCTTTCACACCTCAATGACCACAGCTTTTGCAAGTAAAACTAGTAGCTCTTAGGTCACATGAATTAATATATAGTGGTAGCTTTTACAAGTTTTTATACTTTGCCGTATTTCTCTCTCCAAAATATTTCAAAATGTAACACATTCAGTTGCAAATATCGATCTCTGTTTAGTCAGAATGATTAAGTGATGGTCATTGTAGCATGACTCATTGCTTCTGAATAGGAACATTTACACAATATTATCTTTATTATGAAGTGCAGTTATGATTCACATCATTCCAAGCCTTCTTCAAGAGAGGATAGTTATGATTATATTTGGAATACTTCATGCTACTTGATGATTTACTGGTAGTGAGCTCAGTACTTACGCTAATACTTTCTAAAGGAGGAAAATAAAAGTTGACTGCATTCCTTAGAGATTGGTGCTGCCAAAACCATATGTTCTCATTAGATGAAAATGAACGTCCTTAGAGGAAAATCCTTCAAAAATTCTCCCTTAGAATCTTTTCACAAAGAACAGGACGTTGCTGACTCATTTGGTTTTGTACAAGGTTCTGACAAAGACATGGGTTAAAGTCATAGGCAGGGCTTCACTCTTCAGTGGAGTTTTGATTTTACATATGCTACTAGCTCTGCAGGAAGATTGCAATAAAAGAGTTACTATGAAATGTCCCTATTAAGCTGAATTATCTGAGCTAATGTTTCAAATAGAACAGCTGACCCCAGCTTGTATACTAATATTGGTATCTGGGATTGTGTTTTTGCATCTGTGTGTGACCTAACCTAGCTTTTTGCTATGTTGACCTCGCATACTATGTTCAGTGTTTCAAAGGTAGCTCAGTATCCCTCAAAATGTTGTTCTAGAAGTAAATAGAAATAAAAACTTTTTAATTACTTGTTTTTAAATCGTAGGGCCAGCAGCATCAACTAAAGTATATGTTTTAGACAAACCTAAATAGATTTCTTTTGATTAGTCTATTAAAGTAAGACATAAATGTAAATATAATATCAATTTTTAGAGCACACTGATCTACACATTTATATTTTTTGTAAAGAATGTGAGTCTTGAAACAATCAAAACGTTCCAGGTGTGCTTGAAAAGGAAAGGTTTTGACCTTACCAAAAAGCAACATTTCATATTTTTCTTCCTCAAAACAAACAGACACATTGACAGACATCAAGGGAACTGCTGAATTTTAAAGATGTCATATTTTAGGAGAGAAAAATAACATCCTTGACTGCAATTTTTTGACCACTACTCCTTCAGATCATTTTATGTGCACTTTTTAATGCCAGGGAGATGCTTCTGCTTGCCTTATGTAAGGCATACCTAATATACAAGTTATCTATGCATTAGTTCTGCCTTCTTCATAATGAGTCAATCAAGAAGGAGTTATATTTGTCATTTATATTTATCAGAAGGTGTGAGCATGGACTGAACTGTCTTTCTTTCACATAATCATATTCACCTTCTCTTCAGTCCACTTCCATGTCACTTAGGCTGTAACTTAGTTTTTGCAAATTTCATACTGGGCACATCTTATGTAACCTCAGCCAATTAACAGGGAGCTACCTAATCAGTTTAGCTGCCTCAGATTTCTATGGGAATGAAAAACTATGTTTCTTCAGTTGTTTCCATTAATTAAAAAAAAAAAAATTAACATCTCACTGTTGAACACACAGAAAGAGACCTAGTCATGGTGATGAAGCAATCAAGAAATGCTTTTGCAATGCAGTTTGACAGCAGAAAGTCCACAGCTTTTTTTAATAGCATTCAATTTACAGAAGGTATTTGTCTTGGTTTGAAAGACAGGTGTCTGTTATGGAAGGCAGGAGCCTCCCTTGGAATGGGAAACTGTAACCCTTCTCCCTCTGAATTATTATAAATTTTGAAATCAAGAGGCTCTCAGGCAAAGATATGGGAATAGGAATAACAGTTCTTTACTAATATATAAAACAAAGCTAACAAATAACAACAGCTATGGTGTTAACCAACAAACAGAACCAGAAACCCAGTGGCAGCTTGCTTGGCTTCAGGCACCTTTTCCCTTTGGTGCAGTTCCAGTCACTGCTTGCAGGGGGTGGTCTGGGTGTGAGGGTTCCTTCGCGGCTGCAGGGGGGGCTCTGGGTGTGATGATTCCCCGGTGGCTGCAGGGGGCGCACTGGCATGAGCTCAGGTAGCACAACAGCAATGGCGGCTGCCTGAGGCAGAGAGGGATAGAGGAGAGCCTTTGTTTCACAGACCCTCGGGGGGGGGGGGGTGCGGCTGATGTCGGTGCCGCAGCAGGATCCTCGGACACAGCGAGCTGGGACAGCAGGAGGCCCTGGTATGCAGGGTGAACCCAGTTACAGTGTATCAAAAACTCCGAGCAGTGTGGAGGAGCGGGGGAGAGACAGGCTGGTGGCAGGCAGGTCGGCTCCTGATGGGGCAGAGGGCAGAGACTCACAGCAGAAAGACCGACAGCTCTGTGCTGGCTTCTCAGTGGCCGTGGGCTCAGCTCAGGGTCCCAAGCAAGAGAGTGACCTCCCCCCCCCCCCCCACCCTTGCTTTTTCAGTCTCCAAAATCTCAAGTTTTCAGGCCCTGCTTCCATGAGAGGGATTCTGCCCCGCCCTGCCAAGGAGAAAGGCCCTAGCCCTGTGCTTTGTTCTCCTAAGTACTCAGCCATTAGCCCAGTCATTAGTCCCTTAGCAACCCATGGGAGAAAAATTCCTGAGGAAAAAAAAACCCAAAAAAAACCTAGATCCAAACTCCAACAGTATTTCATCTATGTAGGGCAATAAATACAACTACACCTGCAGCAGTTCTGGACATCTCATTACACAAGAGACAGTGACCGAAAGAAATCCAGGACAGCAAAACAAAAGTGATAATTCACTTGCAAAACAAACTTACAGAAATATTAGAAGGGCTAAATACATACCAGTTAAGCCAAAGAGAAAGTAAATGGAGAATGAATTCCACTGCTATTTGAATAGTGCAGAGACAGGAGACGGACATATGACATATTTGTTTGCCTGGTCTTAACCTTGACGTAACCACATTGAGTTTAGAGCCACAAATTAAATATTTAAGACAATGCCAGGAAAAGCCCTCAGCTATGTCACTCAAAGTACCAGGCTGTACCGAACTGGGTATACCACACCGAGGTGCAGAGCTACAAAAAAATGGACTCCAATATAACCAACCAACCCCCTCCAAACTTCAAAAAATGCACCACAACTCAGAAGCAAAACAAAGAACTGCCAGAGTACACCTACTTAGCTGCACAATGGGAGCAATTTCTTGCTCACACAAATTATTTTCTAGCACCTAAGATTTCGATGTAGTGGTTTTCTTAATACATTGCTGCCAGCATGGTAAAGTATGGTAGTGGTCTTTTCTTCTATTGATTGAATAAAGCTCCCTTCTCAGGAAGGACAGACAGTAAAATAGCAAATAAGTTTTTATTTCTGGAGAGCCCTCAAACTCTCATGTGAAAGTAAAAAAACCACATTGTTGGGACATATACAATAAATATCAATGCATCCTGAAAGTTTATCCCTTCATGTTCCAAAACTTTATTCCTTCCAGTCCAAATGTTAGCTGCTCTGAAAAATTTGTCTTAGTACAGAGATGCTGAGAAAAGTTTTTTAAGAGGAAGATACTAAAGCTACACATTATTCCTTATACACAATTTATCTAGGAGTCTTTCTGGATCCTGAAAAATTCAGAATCTCCACCAAGTTCATCTCCAGAGTTCTGGAAAGGTCTAATTTTCAAAACTTCATCATATAGAAAGTATTTGCTGAAATATAATCAGTACATCTATAAAAATTTTTTTTTCTAAAAAATATTTTAAAATATTTTCTAGTAGCAGCCATCACTTGAAAAGAATTCTCTCGTCATGAGGACATGATTAATTCCTTCTATTTTATCTCTCAGGGAAGAATTCATAATTTCATATTTCTTTTCAGGGAGTCAGAAAGAAAAAGAGCTAAATCCTTCTGATCTTACTGCAGTCATGGGACCAGATGTACCAGGAGGATAACAATAATCTGATCGGTAGTGGTGCTGATTTATTTTCCTGCGAGTGCTCTCTCTTTTGTGGGATATACCAAAGGTAATCAGTAAACATTACAGTGATCCTAGATTAGTTTTGTGTATTGAGGTTACTAGGTGAAGCATAAATACTACTAATAATTAAAACAATGTCCTATTCCAATCAGCAGTTTGTAGTGATGGTGGCGTTTACTCAAAGCATACAGAAATGTGACTCAGTTCTCCTTGCTGAGAAGTTATGCTATGATTATTAATGGTTATTACAACATAACAGGAAATTTAGCTTAAAGCAAATGTGCAAATTAAAGCCCGGATATTGAAGGAAGATGTCATAATGATAAGAGAATTGCCCTTAAAGGCAGGTAGATGGGAGATGCTCAAGGGAACTGCTCAGCAGGACAGTGTATGAGTGAGTCCTGCTTGCACAGACTGGACATCTGTGTCTGGCAGCTCAGTTCTGTCTTTCCAGAAAGGAGGCCCTAAGCTAATGAAAACTGCTGCCAACAGCAGCCTACTTAAACCCATTTGACTGCCAAGCTGCAACAATATCAGGCTGTGAAGTTGTTTTTCCATGTTGTTGCCAGACTTATGAAGGGACTATCACTTTAATGCCTTTAAAAAAAATTAAATTTTTGTAACCACAAGTTAGCAAATATCTATTTTCTTTTAATTTACTGTGACAAGACCTATGGGGCACCAGTGCCAACAACACATAGAGCTCTACATCTGCTTTTTTTTTTTTTTTTTATTTTACAGAGGAATAAAATCCAAACAAAAATAATAATCAGTGAATACATATTTTCGTGTTACAAGCTAGGTTGGCAGTGATCTTGTTTTCTATGACAAGCCTTCATAAACAGTCAGGAGAGACAGCTGTGCTCAGAACTGTGCACCTGTAGCATAAGTCCTCTCCCTCTTCCAGCTGATTGGGGGTAAGAAGATTTAAACAAGGAAAAAAAATACTGGCAATGGTTTTTAATTCTGTAGAAAAATAACAGAAACATTAAACATGCTGAGCACTGTCTTGAAGCTTATTAGAAAGAGTTACCAGCTTGAAAGCAATTTAGAGGCACATATGTTATACAGTACACTCACTGACAACAAGCAATCATACTACCTCAAGTTGAGAAATCATAGCAGTGAAGAACATCAGTGAAGTGAAGCCAGCTAGAGCCAGGATGAGAAAGAAGGAGAGTTAAAGTGAATTTATCACCCTCTTAACTGAAAATTCAACACCTGCCTTCAGCTCTAAGATGTTTTAATGCAAATACCATAGGTTGCTAGTCTAAATTCTTTTAGGATATGACTGTCAGTATGGATCCTGTTACTGAGGAGCCTAAATGTTTATAAAAAAGAGGCACAAATACGCCTCTGTAGACCTAACTTTATAATGGTCGTTATCACTATTAGGTCACTGAAGTGAGATGCACGTTAATTTTTCCCCCAGAAGTTCAATTTTTGTGTTATTTTTAAAGAAGTGTGTATTAAAAACTGTTGTTTCCCTTTATAGGGCCCTAGTAGAACTACCTGTAGTCTTAGCCTTTTCAGGGAATAGGTAGCCTATTTAAAAAGAAATTTCTCTTGCTTCATTGCCCCTATGCTACAGAGTTTTCTTTATGCCTCCTAAGAACTCACATAACACTTTTAGTCTCTGGACTGCACCAGCTTGTCTTTTCTTAAGACTGCCTTAAATCTGGGATTTCTGCAGGCTGAGTATCAGGCAAGGCTCGACCGCATTTTCCCTGTGATGCTCGCATACATCTCTAAGTCAGCTGTGAGCCAGCCATGAGCAGGCAAAGGCCAGGTGACTGTGCTACTGAGGTGCTGCCACCAGATCCACACAGCCCACCCAGCTGCATTGCCTTGCACTTTTCCTTGGTGCAGCTGCTTTGTGTGTGAGGTTGACAATGTGCTCGAGCCCCAGATGACAAGCCCTCACTGTTAGCCCATTATCTGGCTGTGCAGCTTCTCAGATGTGTGTGGTTCCAACAACTCTTAAAGACCTCCACAACATCATAGCTGTTCCCCATACCAGCTTGGCAAGTCAGAATGCAACGTTAGCTTTGATGCAGCAGAAATTCATGATGCTCAGGCAATGCAAATTGTCACTAATAGGCACAGTGGTACCCTCCAGCTCTATGTTCAATGAGGGGTGAATAAATGCTTTTATGTACATAATAGAATTTTTAACTGTCACTTCCTGTCACTGGAGTTTTTCTGAGCAGCAATGCTGGAAAATCTTTACGGTGGGATCACACCTCCACGAGTTACTTTTGGCTGTGGCCATTGCAGAGCTGTGCACCATCTGTCATGAAGGCAGCAGAGAGGAGCACTGGAATAGCAGCCCAGACTCATATGGGAAACACTGGCACTGGCTACGTGACAGAGCAACTGGGAGCTTCACAAGGCAGGCAACAGCTTCCTATTGTAGCCTCCCGAGAAATGACAGGCAGAGCCATTGCACAAAAAAGATCTGGGCTCTCAAGGAGTTGAAACAGCAGCACAATGAGAAAGAAGTTGTGGCAGGCAATTCTCCACACTTGTATGAGCAGAACCTATGCCTTGCAGTGCTTTTTCTCCCCACTCTTATACCCTGCCATTAACAAAGATGACAATATGTGGGTAAAAAACTATTTTGGCACAGAGCACATGTTTGTGAGCAACAGTAACACTCTCAGCTGCTCTTATTATTAATGGAATATGGAAGAAATCAAGTGTGCATCAAAAAGATAAGCATGAAGGATTTGTGGTAGCTTTAAGCTCTATCTACTCAGAAATCAAAGAAAATAAACTGTGAATTTACAGCTAATGTTTCCATTTAGTATGCTTTAGAAAGCTGAGATTGAATCTCACGTGCTGTATGTACGTCAGGCTTCATTATCTATGCAATAGGAAATTAGCAGTAGTTACTTAGTGCCCAGCAGGATATTTGGCAGCTGTTTGAATCAGAAGTTGATCATGAAAATTAGAGTTGACTAGAAAAGAGAGAAGACTAGAAAAATGCTATAGGGCCACAATGCAAGCAAAAAGGCTTAGTTCAGAGCCTTGTGAAATCAGAGAGAAACTTTCAATTAATTTCACAGTGAGTTGTGTAGACCTTTAGCAAAGGTTCATATGATCTGAGTAGGAACTAACAAGGAGAGTGAAGTGGCTATGACCTCTACAGGATTGGACAAAAGTCTTCTTTCAATAAAGAAAGAAATCAGCTGGAGTGACTCCGGAGTTTGGTAGGGATTGGAGGAACAGCTGGAATCCTCTCAAGATTCACCAGAGGATGGCAACTTTACAAATAGGATTGATTTTATAAAGCTTCTTTTAGCGAAAGATAAAAAATGTACTGGCCAGTCATAGCTTGTTGTCTAGGTTTTATCTATAGCCAGGAGCAGCCATAAGGCAATTCAGTCCCTCTATTTTCCACTAACAACAAAAGAAGACAAGATGGCTATCTTATGCTGCAAGTCTTAAAGGACTAAGTTTATGTACAAAGAATGCAATTATCAGTTATTATTAAGCAGTGGCACTTGAAAAACTGCTTTGAAGAACTCAAAAGATAATGCAGGATCTACTTCTTGGAACCTCTTGAACATCATCTTTTTACAGATTGAGTTGCAATTTTGTAATTTATCTCTTTTAGAGAACTGTTTACTTAAAAGAACAAAATTACATTCAATTGCATTTTTATTAGATAAAAGAAAAGTCATTTTCTGCAAAAGTGGCTGTTTAGAAAACACTGACACTCTAATCGTCTTTGTTCATCCTGGCTGGGCAGAGCTTGATCAGGTGGAAGCTTCCTAATGCAAATAGCTATGATGAGAATTGTTGAAACTTCAATCTAGGCAGTCCTCATAACTTGTCTCTATTTCTGTGAGAAGATGTAGTAGGAAAAAATCTCCTTTATGTAAAGCAAGGCCTTAGGCAGGGCTTTTGGAGCAAGGGTGGTGGAAATTATCAATAAAAAGTGGTAAGAAATGCAGGAGATTTCCTAGGGGGGTTATTGAAGTGTCAGCATTGGACATTTTTGGAAATCACATGTTACTGGGAGCTGATACTAACTTTGGACAGATGGATGGTTCTTTAATGATCAGAATCTTCCATCACAAAGGAGCACTTTGAGCTCAGGATAGTGATGTGGCATAGAGATGTACAGACTTGATTTATTTTCCAACTATCAGCCAAATGCATATTAGACAATTGAGTATACAGATAAACCATTATGCTGTGTTACACAGAGCACCTAGATTATATCTAGAATTAAGCTGTGATAAGTCTTGGATAAACTAAGATTTACCCTGACTATGCAGTTTGAGAGTTCTCTACCACGCTGGGCAGATGGTTACCTTGCTGGCCTCTGCTCAACCAGCTAAGGTTATCAACTATATCTCAACACTTTTTCAATAGTCACAACTGGTTTTTAATGTCACAGGCCCAGACAAATAAATGGGTTTGATATTCCCCTACTTAGACACTGTAGTGGTTCAAGTTTGCCTATTCAAGGTTCTGGCCAAATGCCAGCACACTTACCAAAATTTACCTGATGTTTGCTGTGAGATGAGGATTAGGAGTAGGCAAAGCAGGCTCAAACTTTATAAAGTATAAAGAAAGTTTATTAATATACCTAAGACAGAGGGGAAAAAACAAGGAAAAAACCAGAACAAACTCCTCAGACCACCTCTCCTTCCCCACCTTTCCATTTCTTTCTCCCCGACAACACACAAAAGACAACACTTCAACCTCCAGTCAGTTTACCATCTCAGAAATAGCTCTCGTTTCAGTTCATTTAGGGAGAGAAGTCTCTTTGTTTATACCATGGATTTTCTGTAAGAAAAATACAGTTTTTTATGGTTCTTCAGCCTCACCACCAGCCACTGCCCGTAAGAAAGATCTGCTGGTGGTGGATCCCTCCCACACCAGTAGCCTTTCCACAGCCACTATGGTGGGTTATGAACAGTCCATGGGGTACCTGTTTTAAGGATGCACAGTTCAATTGCAACAACAAAGAATATTCCTTCTTCTCTGCTGAGCAACACAGGTTCTCCTGACAACTCAGGTTCTCTGGCATTCCCCAAGGGACCAGGGCTCTGGATCACAGCCTCTCCTCTCTCTTGGTTCCAGTTTCTCATCAGGCTGTACTTATTTCAACACTTGTCTTTACCCAGATATTTCAGTTCACTGGCTGCAATTAGAACCTCACATCCCCCCTTTGGACTATGTCTTCATATATGACAGGGAATTTATTAGCTCAGTCTTCAACCATGGGTCCCCAAAAGAATTTTCAGCTTCACTCTCGAAGCACTTCTCATGCTCCTCTCTCTAGGCATCGGTTCTGCATTCCTCACTGACTGTAAAATCTCTATGCTGCATTTATGTAGATGTCCTCACTCGTTCCTCTCTCTGTGCAAGGAAGGATGGGTGTCTGCAAGCTTAGTCCAGGCATGGATAGAGTTAATCTCTCTCTCTCTGGCAGTGTGACAATCACGTGGTCTCTGCCGGGCTGTTTGAAAAGGTCTGAGGTAGATGGCAGAAGCAGTCAGAGTCTCTGTGGCCTGGCTCTGCGAAGCTGGCTTGGCCTGGTGGGGCCATCTGGGCCTGGGGTGACAGGGCAGGGCCCGGCCCGAGCTGGATGGAGTTCGGCCTGGTCCTTGCCTGGCCCGGAGCAGGGGCCTGGCCCTGTTTCATGTAGCTGACACACCAGCTGAGCTGTATCTGCTGAAAATTCCAGCCAGTTCCTCCCCCATGCCCGACTGCAGCAGCACAACCACCCTAAACCTCCCTTCCTCCCCCCTCCCTCCCTTGGAAGGAGTAGGGGGTGGGTCAGGGCCTTTCCCAGGAGAGAGACAGGGAGATGCTCCTCTCTACACAGCAGCAGATCAAAAGAGGAAGAGGCTTGGAGGGTCTCTGCTTATATATGGTTTCTTCCTCGAAGGCGGATCAACTTTTTAATTGGTTCACCTACACATCAATCCTTAGAACTACCTAGCTACTGGCTCTCTTTCCCAGGAAGGAAGTTATATCCCTTCCTGCAGCATGGGTCACTTCCTAGATTTTGACCCCTCCTGACTAACCCAGGACACACCAAGACAGAAATGGAAAAACCACTTGTCTTGGCCAAAAATTGTGTCATCAAAAATGGTATATGCATTGAGAGATATTTGATACTTATACTTCTTTCAGATGATCTTTTAAGTATCTTCTTGCATTTATGGTCTTGAATATGCAGGACATATTGCAACAACTTGCTGTTAAAAAGCCCTGAAACAGACATCAGTGCAAGGAGAAAAAAAATTACTGTGTCATGTTTAAAGAGATTTACTAATTTACATGAATGGGCAAGAAAATGGAAAATATTATTTAAATGTAAAAATGTGACAGTTGTGTAGTGGTTAATAGTTAAATTATGTTTTTAAAAAATTGTATGAAGTTGAATGCCTCATACGGCTAAATGGCTAAATTTAAGCTACTAAGTGGTTAAATACTAATATCAAGCAAAAAATGTCTGCAGTAATGAAGGAGGGCAAGGGTTAGGAATTAAAAAGAATCTCATAAAATAGAACCTGTTTCCATGTGATATGATGATATAAGGCTCTGTGAGATATAAGGTGCTCTGATAATCCTTGAGGAGTGATTCCGCTTAAACCTACTTTATGCCACTTTATTTATTTATTTTCTTGCTTCACCTGCTTGTAACAAACATTAATACCGATAAAAAAACCTATATTTGTGATGCAGTGCATCATGATCAGAGAAAAGAACACTATTAATAAAGTTCTGTGATTGAAATGGCTTCTAGCAGATAGTACACTTATATTTTTTCCAATGTGACCTGTAGGATATACTACACTTCTAAAATTCAAAGGTGCTGAAGTGTCTCTTCCTTACACCTCTTTTTAGAGATAAAGTCACTGGAATGATAAGGCTCATTTCAGGATAATATCCTCCAGGAGAGGTAAAAATGCTACATAAAAAACAGCTTCAGAATTCTGAGGCCAGCGCTTGACACAAAGAAAGAAAATTTAAAGATCAGCCTTCATTTTAGCTGTGTATCTATTTTGGAAAGAAAGTCCCATTTTTTTCACCAACATAATAAATCTTCATGCAAGTACTTTGGTGTGACCATCTGAAAATTGAGAGTAAATGTGACTGCTACACTGAAAAATGAAGAGCTAACTGGACTAAACTATTGGGAAAGTGAACAGCTGGCAGTTTTGGAGCATCGTGCCTACGTGTCCTATCTCACCCTTCCTGTACTCACGGATCTTCAGCCTGTTTATTCCAGACAGCTGATGACAAAACTCAAACTTGACTCCTACAAACTGTTTCAGGCAGATGAACATGGCTTGCTGATATCACAAGGGAACAGAAAAATGATGTTTTTCAAGCCTCTCTTGAAGCAAGTATTATATTTTTCTTCTTTAATCTGAAGTTTAATCGAATCAAACCATATTAATGGGGATATCTTCACCAGTTCAAAAATTGGACTTAAAGACAGGTGGTTTTCCTTAGATGCATAATACCAAAATAGACACTCCTACTCAAAGATATAAAAAAGTAGAACTTTTTCCACATGTGATTTTGTTATATAGATCATGCAATATAATTAAATAAAAAAAATCTAAGACATTATTACATTGATGGAAAGCATCATTAATGAATTTTTAAAATTTAAATCTCTTGCTAAAGCAGAAATTTGATGGAAATTTTACCTGGTTGTAAAATTTGTTAGTGATATTTAAAGCCTTTTATTTTTGATAAAAATACCTCCTGGATCCTATCAGTCCTACATATAATCTTTCCATATCTGCATAGATAAACTAAATACTGATGCAAACAGGTTGAGCTTGCATGTTTTTAGACCCAGGATTTACAACTCCAAGACAGGTAGTGACCTCATCTTGAACCATGCAGAAGGATAAGTGAGATAAGGGTCCACAGGTTATCCTCCAGGTAGTATTTTTGGTAAATTAAGACATGCCATAGAACAGAAGCAGGGGTGAAATGTGCTAAACCCACAGTAATTAAATTGGTCCATTTTCTTCTTCTTAAAAATCTTTACATGAAAGGCCTGGTAGATACCACAGGTACTTTAACAGTGATACAGACCTCTCCCTCTGGGAAATTCTGATGTTTGGGTACAGCCAGACAAATGTGCTACTGCAGGAGTCGTTAAGGAGTTAACTTGTAACACGGTAAAAATATACATGACCTATATTAAGACTTACTCCATGGTAATTTATCATGAAATTTTCTCCTTCACTTCCAGTTAGGAGCTCTTCAGTGTGTAAACTGGCAATTACTGACATGCTGGTCTCATGACAGGTGTCTAAATCAGCTTAGTCTGCAGAGACTCCTGTCTCTGCGCCGGTGCCAGGCACATACACCAGATGCTGTTTAAGTGCTAAAGAGAGTCACACAGATGATATTTGGGACAGTGATCTGCCTGCTATTTATATTTCAAACTGAGTCAAACTAAATGGATTTCTCAAAGCCTCTTAAGGAAGATTTAAAGAAAGAAAAAAATGAATAGAAGAAACAAAACAAAAAGAATAGGAAAAAACAATGCAGAAAGGTGGGAGGGATTTCGCCTCAATAATATTTATGTGCCACAGTTTACCTATTTGGTACTACATTGGACAAAAAGAACAAAACTTAAAGAAGGAAGGAAAGGGAAACTATCTTCACTTCAGAGATTCTCCCTTTCCTGATTCCAGCAAGGATAGCAAGATTATTTTGCCTTAGGCCTATGCCTCAGGGTTTCCAGCAGTATAGACATGAAAGAAAGATGCTAACTAACAGAAACTGTAAGTGAATTTCTAATAAAGTGCTAGCAGCTAAACACTGTAGGAATAATCTTATGGCCCCACATCAAATACAGGGTCTGAATTGTGCTAAACTTATCAATAAACAAGCAAGGAAAGGAGATCTGTGAATTCACATGGCCAAGGACAGCATATACTTCTGTAGCCACGGCAATTCTTTTGACTGTCTTATCTTCCTTCAGACAAAGCTGAGCAGTGTACATTTTCTGGCCACTAGGTAAATTGCTTCTGTTTATCTGAAAGTAAAGTAATGGACAGCAGGGCTGAAACCTTAGTACAGCCCTAGCTTCATTTGTCAGGAGAAAGGATGTACTGAGAGTCTGCGGGAGAGCAAGACGTAGCAAACTATCTTCCCTTGAAAAGGGCAAACATTAACTGAGAGTTTAAATCTTTAATGTGGCCAGCTAACTACAAACTGAGACTTGCTGAAAATATGCACTGGCTGTCAATTTGAAGAAAAAGCCAGTGACATGCATATGATTTCACAGCCTGAGTCTTTGTTTTAAAACTCTTTAAATAAATATCAAAAAAGCATTTCTTAAAAAGTACTTCTTATAAAGAATACTGAGAAGAAAAGTAACTTCACTTACAAGTAGGATTGCTTGATATTGTCAAGAATCCTAAATGCTGTACCTGCAGCTTCATAGTAAATAAGGTTCATATGCTGCTAAATGTACTCCTATTAAAACTGTGTAATATTTAATGTATCTGGAACATCATTCTGTTTTTACCTACATTTTTTTCCTTGAGTAAATGTATTTAATTATCATTGTGAGTCAATTCCTGTGAAACATAAAAGAGAAAATTATACTCAAGTAATTGATGTTAATGTACCTGAGTCTTCACATAGAAATTCCCTAAAAATAAAGATATTGTAAAGCCACAATACCTTATCAATGAGATATTGCAATGGGGTCCTTTGTTGGTTTAAGACTGCATATAACATGCAATAGCCAAGTTGGAAATTATCTACTCTTGTTATTTATTCCAGATGAGTGTCTGCAAGCTTTTCTACCATTGTTTCCTCTGTGTCAATTCCATTTCTTAGAGATTCAAGTTTCCTCAGAACACTTAGTTTATTTATATGATGCTTAAATCTCATCCACCCACAAGTCACCTTTTTTCCTAAATCCTTAAGCAAGTGGGATTTTGAGGGTTTTTCACTGTTCTTTTTACAGAAGTGGGCAATGTGCATTTAGCATTAGTGTCAGTCTAAGGTTTGCTGAAGTGTACACAGCCTTTAAAGTTCAACTACCAGCTTTTGGAGACTGTTAAAGACTCACCCTGCTTAGCAAGAGTTTTGCTTAACATCTCACATTCTTCACCATTTCTTTCCCTGACACTCCTAATGCTGGATTTCATAGAAATAGTTCTGTATATCAGTATTTGAAATAGAATTATAACCACAGAACCAGCGTTACAGCTTCAGACAGAAAAGAAATAGATGGAAACTTGCTTTCTTCTGTTAGGAAAGAATGGAAGTGTTGTGCATATTATTGAGCCAGTCACTTATGAATACAACATTTATTTAAAATAAAATAAAATAAAATAGAATCAACACCCAACCACTTCACAAGATATTGCAAAAATGCAATATTTCTGCTGATAGTTTAGGATTAAATTTTTGAGCAACATCCCCTGTTGTGGGGAAAATGACGGGACATCACACCAGATCAATGTGATCAAAAGTGAAGTCCTTTATTGTCGGGCAGCGAGCATACTTATATCCTACAGTGTGCTAAAAATAAAGTTACATAAATTTTTCCTCTGCAGTTCACAGTGTTTTTTTCTCACACAAGGGTTTCACACGGGATTTTCTCTACTCTAATTAGAGCACTAAGTTAGTATCAGAAGGCTACAATAACAGTTTCTTCTGCCAAGTTAATCTTTAGACACCTGCATCTTGTTTTAGGCTTTCGTGTCTCCCTTTCTCACAGCTGTCTTTTGAATAACCTTGAACAGAGGCCTATTTCTCATCTAAGGGGCCGGGATTGCTCACTTATACTTTATGTCCATGCAGACGGAGATAGTTATTCTCCACACCCTGTGAACTAAAAAACTAATTCAGGAACCACCAAACTCAATGGTCTGTCTTCCCACAGGTCAGTGCCCTGTGGGTGATGGTTGTGTTAGAGGGCACAAGAAATACCAAAGCATATGGAGGCTGTTTATTAGACCAAGCATTGCTTAGTGAGTTAACATTAGCCTTTCTTTACTGGGCCTACTACAGCAATGTCACATCTCTGTAAGACTTGACAAAGTTTATTAATTGTGAGTGAGAGCTACAGTTTTCTGCCAAATTTAGTTGAAACTGGTGGCTACTACTACTACTACTACTACTACTAATCGTCATCATGATAAGTGGGTTGAGATTTCTTTTTAGTGTGAAAGAAGGCATGAAAGACAAAGCAAAAGACTATATACAGCTTTCCAAAGAAAACATGATTTAATTCCCCTTTCCCCCATCTGCCCACCAATGTCTTAAACTCCATTCTGAATGATATTATGGTTAATGTCAGTGATTTTACAACTGTTAACAGGCATGAAGATTTGTTATGATCCAATTATCAAGGTTCTTTGGGAATACCTCTGCCCGAATTAAGGTACAACCGAGACCATATGCCATTCAATAGTATGGCTTTTATTTGATAGTAAATATGAGAGAGAGAGAGAGAAGAAAAGAGAGAAAAGGGGGAGTAGGGAGAAAGATGGGGGGACAGAGAGGGACAGGGACAAAGAAGTATCGCCACTCCGTGGGTCCCACTGGTGTCCTGATGTCCTCTTCAGCTGGTCTCGGTGGTGGAAGTCCCCCAAAAGCACAGAATGCCATGGGTTAATATACACTCAGGCCAGGTGGAAATGTGCAGGCATGTCCCCCTGGGGGAGGGGGCAGCCTCTAGCAGCAGACTCTGCTTGCATCACGTGCACTCCTGTGGTGCAAGGCGTCTGGGGAGCACTTTGGGGGGTCTGTGATGGATTGTGACTCCCCCTCAGCTGCCTCTCACGTGAGAGTCCCGTGGATGTGGCTTGTAGAGTTGGGGGTTCCACAGCTGGGCCAGTTTGTGTAACGGAGGATGAGTGTGTATTGCCTCTGACCAGAGGTTACGCCATCCTCCTCCCCCCTTCAGCTGGGGGGTAAGACTGTGCCAACTTGGCTTCTGTGAGCTGTTCTCTGCCCCCATCCCAAACTCAGCCAGAAATGATTCTCAGTACAGCTGGTGGCTTCAGCCTCTGTGGATGCATTCCTTTCCCTCAGAGTGAGATGACTGAACAATAGGCTTTTCCCTTTATCTAATCTCAGCAGTTTGGCGCTCAGTCCAAAGTCCCAGTCAGGTATCCTCAGGGAGGTTTCTCTGATCAAAACTTTATATCAATGTTTGAGGCATGAACTATTTTCAGTCTCTGACAAGATTACAGCTACTTTCGACTCCTACTGTTTGATTTCCATTAGCACACTTTATCATGACACTGTACTTAACAGAAGGTGCTGAAATCTCTTTCTGTAATTCCTCATAAATTTGGCCCTTATGGAAATAAGAATGCACCTCACAGGTGAAGCAGTGTGTCCATTTTCCCATGCATCCTGCAAAACATGGTATTAATTCTCAGCTGGTCTAAATGCTGCTCCACTTCAATGCAATTATTTGCATGTATGCATGGCGAGTAAGTGCTGCAGACTTCTCTCTTTATTTGACTACCTGGTATGTACTTTAGTTTCACCCCTCATATTAAAATATAATCTAAAAATATATAAGTTTTCATAGACACCTGAGCATATATCAGAATCTAACTTTGTGCATAGCGAATAGGATTTTTCAGCTTCTCAGTATTGTTTTTTTATTCGTACCTTTCCTCTATTAGAGTATGTAATGCCATGGGCGGCTGCGCTGCTGCAATGTCTTTAATGTTTTCCTATGTTGTGATCTCTGCTGATAGTACACAACACACAAAACCTGTTAACTCCTTGTCTCACATGAAAACTTGCATTTCTGCCAACAAGTACAGGTCCTATTTTTAAATAAGTCAGGTATGAAATGACATGGGTGTAGATTAAGGCCTCAGGACTCAAAAATAGAGGAAGAAAGACTCCTAGAAATGTACTTACCCAGACCTCAAGGAAAAGAGCCACAACATTTATGCAAGGTCCTTTGTAGTCATCAGGGTGGAAAAACAATGTGTGGACAGAGAGAGATGCAGTGAGCAGCACCAGGGTAGAGGCCAAACAGCCCCATGGGGACAGTGGGTCTGAAACCCCTGTGCTGGAGCTCTCTTCTTGTGCATGGAGAGCTGCTCTGGCCTGGCACACACAGGATGGTGTCACACGTTCCAAAAGAAGGGTCTGCAGTGGTTAACAGCTGTGGCTGCTGAGGTGGCCCCAGCTGTGGGTCAGATGACACCTGAGCAGCTCAGCTTAGCAGTTGTACCTTCCCTTGGCCATGTGAAAAGCTCCAGAAGTGCCTTGTTAAGTGTAAACAGTTTCTGTTAGAAAAAATAAATTCCATGACAGGAATAGGTGCTAGAAAGAATTAGGTGTCTCCTTGTTCTGCTTCTCACTTTACCACCAAACATGTTCCCAGACTGGATGTGAAGGTTTGTGCAGAAATTAAGTGCATTTTGTGTGGAGTTATACTGGCCACACTCTGATGATGTCCTCCTGGCTTGCAGGAACAACTGAAACCACCCGATAAACATCATGTCCAGTTTGTTGGGTGTTACAGGTGTGACTTGGTGTTATGAATCTACAGTGGAGACAGCAAGACTGCAGCCTTTTGCAGAAAATAACATGTTTGTGGAAAGGCTTGAAAGTAAGCCAGGCACACTCTCTGTGAGGCACTAAATGGAGGGTCAGAGGCAGAAGCTGGGCACAGAGTGGAACAGGAACTTTTTTCCCTCTCTGTCTCATTATTGCTTCACTGGGAATTGCATAGTCTAGCCAACACCGTGGGTTTTAGTTTAAAAGCTGTCTCCACAAGAAAAGTGATATTTGAAAATTCTCAGCTATAATAGATCTTATATAAAAATGTCATCAACAAGCCTTCCTCTGATATATTCCTGACATTCTGTATTTAAAACTCTAAAGTAGTGTTTCTAAAATTCAATAGCAATGTTTTGGCAAAGATGTGACAATTTTCCAAAGCTAACCTTATGCCATATGCCCATTAAATTGAGGTGCTGAGCTCTATGAAGGATCACTTTAGTACTTACTATGGTCATTAAGCTGAGGGAAGAAAAAAATAAAATAATTCTCACAATTCGATCTCAATATTTCATTGGAATATAGCACATTTTTGTGTATGTCTATTATCAGTCTTTAAAAAGAAATTCAAAGCTTGTTTCCATAACAAATCAAGAATGAAAATACTTGCTGTTATATCATCCTTCTATGAGCGACATCAGCATGGATTTCCAAGAAGTAGACAGTGTCAGATAATAAAGGAAAAAGAGATATTTCATCCTGAGATTTTCAAACTAAGATAGCATGCAGAATAAATGGCCAGAATATTCTGAAAAATTCACAAAATTCTAGAGGAAAAGCTACCTAATTTTTAAAAAACAGTCATAACTTGATACATAGTTTATCTTCCCCTATTTTTTTCAAAGTAATCTCAACAGAAAAAAGAAGTTAGAGATTAACAGCAAGCTAAATCTCTTTTTCAAAAGATAAAACAAATATTACTAAAAGCTTCAGCACCTGCATGTCTCTCCTGTTTGACCACTGTCTTTTATGACACGCTCTACAAAGAAATTTTTAACATCTATAAATTCAAGGACAGGAAAAGTACTTAAGTGGTATAAAGATCCACAAATATATAACCAGCATAGTCTGCCACTAAACATACACATTTCTACTTTGTTCCCCTAAACAGTAACCTTTCCTTATTCAGCCAAGGAAATTTGCAGCAGTTTTTTCCTCTATTGAGATTAATAAGATATATGAATTAAAACTAGCCTATGCATGGCTAGAACTTCTGGGTGAAATATCTTGAAATGGACATGTTTTTCTGTTCCTGTCATTTTGATTTTATTATAAAAATTGTAATAAACCTACATTTTCTTCTTGTGTACTCCTTCACTAGATTGACCTAGAGTTCTCTATAGGTGAGTCAATTGATCAGAAATGTTTGCTTCTCACATTGCAGAACCATAAAATCATTTAGATTGGAAAAGATGTCCAAGATGATCAAGTGCAAACTTTGATGAAAAACCACCATGTCAACTAAACCATTGCATTAAGTGCCATGTCCAGTTCTTTCTCGAACATATCCAGGGATGGTGACTCCACCTTCCTGGACAACATAAAGACACGAGGAGTGCCACCACCTCAAAGCCACAACTTTTCACAGTCACCCTCTTTGGACAGGCATACTCCCCAAAATGGAAGATCCAAAACTGTGCTCTGACATCCTTAGGCTGCAGGTTTCTGAGAGTCGGTTGGGTTCTTGGGTCAGCAAAATGCACATACTTTAAAATCCTTCCACATGTTTAAGGAACTTTTGGACATATGCATTCAATCCTACCAATGCTTTCCTGGTCTGTTACACAAAAGAAAAGGGTCAGCACAAAGCATAACAAGAAACAGCTGTGACAAGAGGTGTGCATGTGGATCCATCAGATGGACACAGTCGTCCTGGAAAGGAGCATGAACATCTATCTACTAGAGTGGATATCTTTCCAGAAGAAGTTATCTTTTCCTTCTGTCCTACATAAATATAATTTTTTAAAAAATTCAGTAGAAGCATAAATGTAAGTTGCTGCTATCATTTCTGTTGGCGGGAAGAGAAAGGGTTCCTTTTTTTTTCCCTTTAGTAATCCTGATAGCTCACAGAGTTGGAGAAGAAATGAAAACTGGTTTACTATGAAAGTAAAATATCATTGCAGTGCTGCTCTGCCATCTACACAATGACAAGATCAGGACAAAGCTGCAAATCTATTCCCAAGACATTGTGAATTCTAAGAAAGAGCAGGTGGGAATCAACAAAAAAACTAAAAAACAACCATAATAGGAAGGTGTAGGATACATATGGTTTAAAGTACAGCTCTTGATGAAGACACAAAAGCTTTTAATGACATTGTATTATCTGAAATCCTTGCAATACCTGGCTTTGAATTTAAATCTCAGCAAATACATTAAGAATGATTGTGTACTAGCCAGAAAAATCAAACTGTTCCTTCTTGGCTCTTGATGAATCATGTGAATGATGCAGTAGGACAGATAGTGCACTAATGGTCAATACTTTATGGAAGGCTGCCTTGAGATGATAGCTGTACTCCATAATGTGTGCATTACTGTTCAGAAGATTTTGGGGAAATACAAGGGGTCTCCAAAAAAAACAGTCCTCAAGCTTTACAGTAGGCCCAAGCAGATGTTTCTAACCTCATTCCCAAACAGCTGTGATTCTCAATCAGTGTCTCACAAATGCAGAAATCAAAACAGGAAAAGTAAAAGGAGGAAATAATTGCATACATGGGGGGAAATTCAGGTTAAAATATAAGGAGATGAGGGTACAAATAGACTCACATAATGAAATCACATGGGTGTTTTGCAAGTGAACATCATGAATGATAAAGAAGTTAGGGCAGTTATGCCTAAGTATACCTGTTTTATCAAAGTAACATTTCAACTCCTAAAGACAATGTAATAATAGCAATTCTACATAGTGTAATAGAGGACATAACACCTAATGTTATACACTATACAACTGTTAACTTACTGCTGGCATTTGTCTCCGTCTACTTTGGGTTACTTTTGTATATCTGAGCAATGATTTTTTTAAACACATAATCTGAAATTTTACATTATCAAATTCAAGAATATTTTATGGAGATTTCTGCTCACCAACTAGGATTAGCCTACCAGGGTGAGACTATTCCAAATTGCATTCATTCCTTCTGTAATTATTTTAAGTGACTTCTAATCAGGATTTGAGGACCCTGCCTATGCTCTCATTTCTAATTATCAACTGAGGTTTGAAGGACTTAAAGTTGACTTAAGTAGCCCTGATGTATGCAGCTCACGACTCATTCATGCCAGCCCACCAATTATTCCATTGTGGTGAGGGAAGAGATACCAACCTCTCTTTTAAAAGAGAAATCACAAAAATGCAACACTTTCAAAATGGCAGTATCTTGAAATCTGAATTATATAATGAAATGTTTTTAGAACAAGCCAAAACAACAAATAATTTTGACTGGGTCTGCAAGTCAATGCATCTGATAGAGACAAGTTTTCATTGATGAGAGAAGTTTACTGATTAAAGAAAGATCTCTTTAATCTAATTTCCAAATTAGGCTACCTGGCAGAATTAGTCTTAAATTAAAACTCTCCAGGAGATGCATGCTATCAATACTGAAAGCCATGAGACTGTGAAAGTTACATATTTTTCAAGAAAAATCTTAGGCCATGGTAAATGTAGACAGAAGAGACTGCTTTTTAAATTCAACATATTTTCCTCTAATCTGAGCCCCTATCTGATGTGCCAGAAGGATTTGGTGCAGGAAGAGATGGTCTGAGGGAAGACAGGAGGAGGGCACAGCCTTGACTTCCAGAGCACCTCCCTGGCCACTGCCAGCCCAGAGATCCCAGGCCCTGTGCCCAGATACTGCAGGGCCACTCTCTCAGTGCTGGCAGGAGTATCTTGCCTGTCTAGGCAGAGCATGAAGACAGCACTTTTCCCACCTATCTGAAAGTCAGAGTATTCAAGACATTTAAAAGTAACCCAAATTTCTTTTAAAGCAACCTTTTGTACCCAGGTCAGCTAATGAATTTCCAAGGTGTTTTTTTCTTTTTTCATGCTCCAAATGTACTTTTAAAGTTATGTATTTTCTCAGACAATGATTAATCCAGATAGAAATTCTTGAGTTTGGGGGTAAACGTGATAAAATCTGTGGAACTGATTCAAAGTCATTACAAAAATTGAGTGATCTTGACTTTCCTTTCACCTCATTATATAACAAGCTGAATCAGAAAGTCTGTATAAAGAAGACAGAATTCTTCCAGAACTTGTCTCCTTGTCTGTGAGTGATTAATATGTAAAGTCAGATTAAAAACATTTTTTTCCTGGCAGGTGAAAACAGAGATACCAGGTCCAAATTCATCTCCAGTGACAATTCATTAGGCTCAATACAATTACACTAGGACAGCTTTTAACATTGTTTCAAAAACAAGACAGAGCAGAAATCTCTCTGCTTTTCAGTGAATAAATATTGAACAGGTACTTCTGTCTTCATTTACCTAGATTCCTTTAAAGGAAGTTATTTGAAAAGCTATGAGACATTTTCTGTTTATTCAAAAAAAGAAAGCTTTTATCCTCACACACCTGTGTCTTCTAAGCTAGGAAATTATTCAGCTATGTTCTGCTAAAGTAGTATGTTTTTAACTAATTATGTTGAACGATCCAGTAAAGTGTCTCTGAATAGGAGAGTAAAGCACTATCCCATTTAATTTGGTAATGAACAGAAAAAACACTTACTGTCACTTGCTGCAGGAAGCCACTGGGATACCTCTACTCTGCAGGGCATGACATTGGGGATCAGGACACTGGGTTTATTTTTTGAGTTCTTTGAAGAAACTCCTCTCATATCCTGATCAGATAAAACAGTCTGCTTGAGCTGTTACAAAGATTAACTAATAAGAACCTTATTTTGATAACTCCGTTGCCTTTGAGCAAACAAAAAACATTTTAAAATGCGGCTTGGGTGTTTGCCACTGCACTGAAATTAAAAATTCTTGCCTATCAATGTGACTGTGAGTTATGTATTTTCCTACTGGTTCGGCTCAGTTTTTGTTTGAGATGTCAGGAAGACAGGAGTTCTAATAATAGTCTCAGTGAAATTCCCATCCCAGCGTCTCAAATGGAGGCACACCATGCTGAGCCAACAAAACTCCATTATTCCCAACAGCACCCAGAGCAGGGGTTCCTTTCAGCCATAGCAGAAAAACATCCTCACTTATTCTATGCTCTCATGTAGGGTGAACATGGGGTTTTATCTTCTTCTTTTAAGCAAATAATTCAATAGTGCAAAGAAATTGATAGCACCTGCAAGTCTCACTTGGCATAAGCCACCCTTCACCATCTAGACAGTCTAATAATGTACCAAGAATTATGCAGTTTAAGTTCATCTACAGCTGGGAATTAGTAATGAAAATCTATAGCATAAAACTGTAAAACTAGACAACTGCAGTGAAACTATGGCAGGGCATTTGGAATTAGATGATCTTTAAGGTCCCTTCCAAACCAAATAATTCCATAATTCTACAGCATGTCACAATTATACTCTCAGTTGTCCACTTTCACTTCCTGAGAAATTCTCTTAATTGACAGATGGACATTTAGGGGGATTATTTTCACAAAAACCAGTTGACACTCCCATCCATTCTTATCTGTTATGAAGCATAGAGTATTACCTACAAATTCCTCCTATTCCTACATATGGATGCAATTATTAGGAAAAGTCCCAAGAGATTATTAGAGCCTCTTAATTTAAATTGGCTCTTCTTTGATGTTATGAGTAGTCAGGGAAAGCACAGACCTGAGGACTGGCTGAGAAGGGACTTCTGCTGTATTATTGCCTAGTCTCATAGTTGACATTGGTGTCCTTTTAATTATTTTTCTCATTTCAAGATTCATCACACAGACATCTACACACACAGGTTACAAAACAAAATAAAAATCTAATATGCCAAAGGAGAGATAGTAAAGAGGGACTTTTTGCTGTCTTGTCCATTTAAAGAATATTTTGCCTGTTTAGAATATGTTGAAATTTCAGAATTCCCCTAGTGAAAATGCTGTTATACAAGTGTTCATGCCAATATAATATATTAGCACTGTGAAGCACAGCAAGAATGGTACAAAGAACTGGCACATTTCTGCACTGATTTTCACAACATGATTAAGAATATATATATATATATAAAATCAGAATTGTTGCTTTGATAAAATTTACCTGGCCTGAAAACTCAAGGGTGTCTAAAAGCAAAAGCATTGCTATGTTCATTTTTGTGGTGTTGTCGAGCTACAGAGGGTCAATTCAAGGGTCCTAAGAATGAAGAAGGGGATGAAAATTCAATAGACAACGTGGTTTGTACCAATATTTTTGGCGTAGTCAGTTTTCTTATTGCCTCCACACTAGATTTAAATTTTAAAACCTATTTCTTTGCTAAATAATGGATATCTCCCCCTCTTTTCTGACATCTGGTCAAAGCTGTGTTCTTATTTATATGCTGGTGCTCCACTGCCCTGCTGGGAAAGAGAGGAAGGCAGCAAGCAAACTTATTTTCCTACTTAACATCTAAAAATATTGAACATTTTGATGTTCATGTCATTACAAAGCAATAGAAAGGTGCCCCTTAGAACTAAAAAAGAGAAATGAAATTTCAAACTGCTGCAAATTATGTTAGTTGTAGAATATACAGTTTTATAAGCAACTACATCAGGTGCAGAGAGTAAATTTTGATCCTTTTCAGTTCAGTCTGTAATTAGAAGAAGCAGTTTTCATTATTGTTGTTGCTGGTAGTGGTTTGTCTGCTTGTTTTCCTGTTTGCTCTCACTCAGCTGAACAATTCCCCTTAGCAGTGAGATGAATCTCTCTGAGGTCATACCATACCAACTTACTAAAGCTGAGATACAGCAAGGTGAATTTAACTGCATGATGCTCTGTTCTGTTTCTTCTGTCTTTCAGGGACACATCCCAGCTCAGAAGGACACTTGAATCTAATTAGCATTCCACAGAAGGAAGCTTGTTTCCTTGTTTCCCTTCCAGCAGTGTTCCCTTATGAAAGAAAGCTGCACCCCTAAGATAACTGGTTACCATGCAGAAATCAAGAAAATTTCATATTTTTTCAAAATCTTGTATGTATGTGAGTGTATATATCTCAGTTACTAATTCTGTGGTCAGGAGGTGGAGGAGAAAGATGCAAATTATTCCATTTCTTATTCTGAATATGTATTCCCCTTTTCAGTCCTTTGAAAGACAAAAAATGCCCCATGATTTTTGTCATCATTAATTTTTTTCCAAAGTTCTGCAAAATTTCCAATCTGAAAAACAAACTCTTTCCTACAGAACACCAGACTCTATAAGTTGTTTCTGAGCACCTCTTTCTTTGATGTAAAAATTTTAATATCTTTGTATACCACTAACTAATCCTCAGTATTTGTATTTCACCACAGTACTCCTTATTGTCACAGTCAGACCCCCTTCAAGCACTGCCCAGTACTTTTTCATGCTCTTAAAATATACATCTACAGCATTAGCTAAACCTAAACATCTCTTAAGACCTGCCTAATTGCATCCCTAAGACTCCTATCATCAGCAGCGACCTTGTCTTCTCAAGTTATAAACAGGGTCTCTGGAAAAATTCAGAAAGTTAACTAGTCTAGAGAAACTTCCCCAGTCACAAGGATGGTCTTATTATACAGAGCTAGAAGGAATTGCCACCCACTGAATAACTGACCTAGGGAAAAGGCAATGCCCATATATATATATATATATATATAAAAAGTATCCTGTAGTGTTTTGGGGCTGTACATTTCAAAATCGAATAATGAACTTTGCCTTGATCATGTAATTAAACATAAGAATTCATGTGTGTTCTCTATTATGAGTCAATAACATAAACAACACAAACCCCAAAAATATAAAAGCTATGTTAAAATTACAACTGAAAAATAGGAGAGAAAGGCAAAGCAGATATGTTATGGAAAAATAATACAGCTTTGGCTTATCTGTACAAGTCCTAGCACAGTTTTCGTTTCAGTGCCAAATCCTTCTGGGTGATCAGCAGGAGAAACATAGTGAAATTCTTCCCCTCTAAGCATTTTCTATTCTTTACACCTTTTCATTTCCCCCTTCTCCAAATCTTACAGGTCTGCATTAATATTCATCTGTATTTATTGATACAGACTCTATTAAATGTTTCCATTTATTTAATTGGTTTGGTGTGTTTCAACACTGATTGAATCAAGTCCCAGCTTCCATTAATCTTCCCGGCTGGCCATGACAAAGCTCTCATATATTTTTCCCAAAAGCACAAGTGGCAGATCATTTTTCAAATTCTTTTCATGTTGCCTTGTACAGGAGAAATTTCTTGTTCCCTCGACCAAGGGTGGCACTTGTTAAACAACAAGGCAGCATTTAAGGAGTGACTGCTTCAGGTTTTGTTAGATCATGTAGCCCCCAAAATAACTTGATGTAGAGCAGTCTGAACTAGACTACCAAACAGAACAGTTTTGGAACAATTGCAGAAGTGTGTTTCTCTCTTGCATGGATTTCTTTGTTATCAGCTGCAATATTAAAATAAGTTTGCAGAGGGTTTATAGACTTTTTTTTTCTAGATTGAAAAGAAGAAGTGAGCTGTTCAAAGCCACACAATAGACAATTTCAAAAAGAGTTCTCAGCCTGTCAGTTGAGCTCCCTGATAAACATGATTTTGCAATAACAATACTAAATGGTGTTTTAAGGCCTGCAGAACTGAGTGGTATCATCCATGGTAAACACATTTTTGGCTGGTCCTTTCAGGGGAAGCTGTTTTGTGTCCTCCCTTCCAGCTTCAGGAAGCTGAAGAAAAGACAGAGCAGGTATATAGATTCATCTACATGGCAGAGAGAAGTTTGAAGATAAAGGCTGGACAACTGTGTGCCTTGGGATGAAGGAATAATGAAACCCACAAGGCAGCTTTTGTTGAAGACTGTGGAGGCTTTCTAGAATAGAAAGCGATATAATTGCTTCATTGGGTTCATCTTTGTAACACTGCTTTTGTATAGACAAGTTTTATGCTGCTGTAAGAAGACAGAACACAACAATGGAGACGTGGTTAGGACAGTTAGACTCATGATCTGTCATTAGCCAAGCAGTAGATACCTAGTCCTAACATGCGGGGTATTTCTTCTTTAATAAAGGACAAGAATAAATAGTTTGTGGCTATTAAATTAATGTGATCAAATTTCCAGCTCCAACTTTTCTTCTCAAGTTTTAGAACACTCTTTTCTCCACAATACCACATCCCTCTACATGATCATCAGCAGAAGGCATTGGGAAAGTCTTTAGCTGTCATTAGCTAAGCAGGGTTGAAGAACGAAATTTGAATGCTTCCATAAAGCTATAAGCATGTGAAAACAGCATCAGAATGATAAGGGTTTTCCAAAACTTAACTGGAGTAGGCATTACCCACATTGCTGCAGTTAGGAAATACATTATTTCTAGAACAGGTAATCAAAGAAATAATGTCAAATTTCACAATGCTAGTAGAAATTATTTTTGCTAAGATTATCCCTTGCTAGTTATGCTGTTCATACAGCAACACTTTTTCCCTTCAGGCAACTCCAGGCACATCAGGAGGACTGAAAACAGTTCATGTATCAGCAATCCTGCCAACTGGACCAAAACCTAAATGTGCTAAGTTTACAGAGGAAAATAGGCTCTAGACACATGATACAGAGAGACTGCAACTGAAAGGGTTGCAACTGAAGATGGAGAGAGGGAAGGGAAGGGAAGGGAAGGGAAGGGAATGGGGAAAATCCCAATCATAGAAATTGAGATGGTCTCAATTTCATTGCTTAACTCCAAAGACAATAAGTAGGCAGGGTCAAATTTTGGGAAGTCTGATTCTCCCTTACTAACCTGGTTTAGGACACTGTTTCTAGAGTTAGACAATGCATGTTAGCCAAAGGAAGATTTTTCTGTGTGGGATGTTTGGTGCCCTGGGAAGAAAATGCATTAGATTTCAGAAGGTAAACATTTTCCTTTTTTCCTTTCTCCACATCACCTAGAGTTTAGAAGTTAGTCCTTAAGCTTTTCACTAAGTGTTACCTTGTCTACACTGATCAAATGTTTTTCCACTGCCACTGATACAACCATTTTATTAAAGACTGGATGCTTTTCGTCTCTTTACTGGTCAGATAGTATCTCCATAATCCCTAGTACCATCTGTATCGTACACAGTTGTGCTGAGTGCAGCAGAGCTGACTGCATCACATGCCTTTTGATCACACAACACAGGAACTTCAAATGTGATGCTGGGAGAAAGGGAGAGAGACACAGTCCAAATGAAAATTAATTTATCCTGTCCAAGTCCAGTCTTTCCCTGAGGCAGAGCAGCAGGATAACAGAGAGAAAAGCTAACGCCCTTTTCCAGAACCACACAAAGCACAAATAGAAAAAGCCCTATGAAGTCATATGGTCCTCTGACTTATCACTATAGAATTGTCCTTTGCATTATATTGTATGCTACAGTTTTAACTTACACAACCATTGAAACAACCAACATTTCCCTTAGGCATATTTTCCAAAAACTACTAGGTCACATTCTGAGGAAATAAAGGGATAATAATTGCAAAAGCTTGCCGTCTGTCAGATTTTAAGTCATATATAAAAAAAATAAATGCAGAACTACATTAACAGATCACAACATCTAACACAAAAATTTAGAAATGAAGAAATTAATGCTAGAGTACTCAATATCATGCACATCTATAAGATGATATATTATCCAATTTAACAGTTATATACTCTTTTTTCCCCCCTACCTCACTTAATGAGCTGACTGTGACTGTTTTCCTTCTCCTCAGTTTTAGGTTTTGGATTCAGGCACTACACATTAAAAAATCCTTCTGAAGTTTAATCTCCTTAAAGGTTTTTCTCTGGTGCTCTTCCAAATACAATTTGGATGTTTCACACACACTATGCACAGGGCAGCCTTGGGCATTGTCAGGAGTGGTGTTAATTCCCTCTGACAGCCAAAAAGCCCAGGTGTGGAGCCCTCACAATGTTTGGATGCTAAGTCTGAACCCCAGAGGGGTGTTCAAAATAGTCCTACTTATGCACTACCATATCCACCCCAAGTGTAGCTGCTACTGCATCAGTTATAGTAAAGTGTATATGGTACTCCTGGAAATAAAAGCACATATCCCAGGTCAGGCTCTGGAAGCCAAGGGATGAAATCACTGAGTATCAGTGCAAAGCAAAGCACTGGTTTAAAGCTGGATAGACCAACACCTCAGACTCGATATACTGGACCCAGTCCATTTGTAGACTTCTATAGCCTCATGCTCCCTGCACAATATCTAACAGCAGAATTCACAGGCCTGTTTATTCACAAACCCTCAGTGGAACTTATTCCCATTGTGTGAAATAAACATGTATTTGTTGAACTAGGGAAGCAGAAAAAGCTTCAGACTTAACAGATGGACATTCATGGACATACACTTACAGGTAGTAGGTGCAAAACCAAGTGAACAAGTTCTGATACTACTTCAACTGAATATTTTAACTATTTAAGTCAGAATGGAGAAGATTCAGCAGAAATCTGTAGCCGATGGCGTGGGCTGGACATCTGACCACCAGGGTTTCGGTCAGCAGCCCAGCAGCAGTTACTGCGAGTGTCCCTTTCCAGGTTCACTGCAGTTAGGATCGGAATCCTTGGCCGCAGGCTGCGCCTCCCGTATAGGCAGCCACGCTGTGTCCACTGAGCCGGAGTTGTTGCGAAGGGAGTGTTCCCTCGCCCAGAGCAACAGGCACACAGTAACACAGAGGTCAGCAGCCTGAGCTCAGGGGCGAAGGACCCCGGCGCTCAGCAGGGCATCAGACTTTATTTTCCGAGTAACAACCAATCACAAAGGGGCACTGGGGAGGAACCAGGGAGGGACAAAGGGACAGGGGCCAACCGGGAAGGGGGAGGGGAGGAGAGGGAGATACAAACAACACAATCATGAACTGAGTGACAGGGATCTTCCCAGAATTGGGGAGATAGGCAGGAGAGTGGCAGGTAGCAGGGCAAATTATGAGAGGGCAACCAGCCTCCCTAGAACTCGACCCCTCTCTGGGGCAATCCATTCTGGACTCCACCCCAGGGGGGGTCCTAGTCCTTGGGTCTCCACAATTTTCTCGGGGGGGAAAGGGTTTTATGGGTTTGAACCACCGCCACAGAAATCAGTGAGTTTTTTAATGCCAAAGAGTGCCATTCAATAGAGTCATTACAGTACAGCTTCTGGTTTAATAGTTTCAGTTGAATTTCCCACATCTAAGGGGATATTCTAGAGACTGGAATTCTGGAAAAGTACTGGTGGCAGTGCCATTGCCAGTGGCATTCTGTGTTATGTAAAGTTTAATCTGATAGTTAGTCTCTGAAACAGCAACCTAATAAAAAAAGACAGGCAAAAGAATGGCAATTCGTGAACCTTGACAATATTTAGTTGTACGATAGATAGGAAGTTATTCAGCATTGTCAAGATTTACAAGACTTAGCTAGAGTAGGAAAATTACTATCACAGGCATGGGTGTCTGGGGGCTAAGGGTGAGGTTCACTGTCAGGGTGTGGAAAACAGGCAAAGTTGAACATGGTGTTCAGGTTGACACTCGCCTGCCCCACACATCTGGACCTATTGGACAGCACTCTCCTAATGCTTTATTGCAAGCAATATGTTTTTGTGTATGTCATTGTTGTGTTCCCTGTTTTATTGGAATTAAACTCTCTCAACAATCCCAACTGCATATGTGAGAGCTCTCAGCCAGATCAGAGCTGGACCAAACTTTTGACTTATGTAGATACAGTGATTTTTGGCCTGAGAACTGGTACTGTTTTATCACGGACTGCAGAAGCAGCGTGTATCAAACAGACATCAGTGTGGAACACACCATGGTGTATTTATATACTGTAGGATGTTGCAACACATGAGCTTTCATTCAACCCTAATATATATCTGGTGTCAGAGGTCTTGGTATGAATTGAGCCCTTCCCGGGTCTCTGATCAGGTGCAATCACACCTAAAGGAGATCAAACTTCTGTGTCCTCATTATTATCTTGTCTAAATAGAGAAAACTGACACAGGTAACGTCTGTAGCAAGTTCATGGACATCTGGCCTTTATCAGAAGCTATAGTATGGCAAGAGGCCCTGAATCTCAGGTCCAGTGCCAGGCTCTATAGGAAAGTGTGCTTTACTGGGAACAGACTTTGATGTTTTGTTCCCCACCTTCTCCAAACTTGATTCAGTGTGCCCATGCTCCTCAAATGCCCCTGCTCTACTCCTGGTTGCTCCGAAGACACATCCTTTCACTTCATTAGTCCCAGAGAAGTACTCTAATTTCTCATCCTACTCTGTTTCTTTTGCATAACCAACCCTACTCTACTTTTCTGCACTGCTGCCCACTCACTGGCACATTGCCTTCTCTCTCACCCAGTAGTCTTGTTAACTAGTCTCATTTTCCCTTTCTGGTAGCTTGGTTATATTTTTCTTGTCTCAGAAGGTATTCAGTTGTCTTCTAAACTCTGTATCTGTTCCAGCTACCTCCTTCAGCTTTGCTCCGCACTATCACTGCCTAAGAAGTTGCTGCTGTCCTGCTGGCTCTGAAGCTTCTTTTCAGACCCATTTCTCCTTTATTTCAAATCTCACCAGTTCCTACATCACTGTGCCAGCTGCATAAGAGATCAAGAGCATTGGCTACTCTCAGAGGTTCCTGGTCTTGCCTGAAAACATTTAAAGGTCTCTGACAGAAGCTCTATGCAAAATTCCCAATTTTGTCCCCCAGTCTAACTCACAGTCTAAGTTTCTCACTTTGTTTGCTATGCACCTTTCCAGTATCTTTGTCTCAGCTCTGCTTTGTTCCCTGTGCATAATATCGAGTTAACTTTGTCTTGTAAACTGCTGGATCAAGGGGCTGGAAGAGAACCGGAAAAGCACACAACTCATCCAGTGTGAGGGTGTAGACCATGTACAGTCACAGCAGCACAAAGCTGCAATGGCAGGAAGATTATCACCTTCCACTCCACATTCAGAGAAAATGACACTTTCAGGGCATTTATATTCTGGAATTTCAAAATGTGTGATCTGTCTACATTGGCTACATTGAATTGTGTGTGGGTTTTCATGTATAAAGAAGTTGTTTCTCACTAAATGTAAAATTTGCCTCCAAGCCAAGAACTACTGGAGTTTCTAGGCAAAAAGATAGTTCTGACAATGTATATTCCCTCCAAACTTTCTCTACCCTGATCTCCCTCTTTAAAAAGGGAAGTTAGTGGCTTATAAGAGCCTTAAACATTCTTCTTAGCATTCTTCCAAATTCATCTACAATACAAAATAATAAATTACAGGGGAAAAAATTCCAACAATCCAATAATGCTTTCCACAGAGAATAATCATCTGAGGATTGGAACTTGAAGATCAAACTAGAGAACTGGATATAGGAAAAACCTCCCCTGACATGCTCCAGGAGTAATCTGTTAGCAGCTCAATGGACCAGCTGGTAGCTTGGCAGTATGATGAATACTCAAAACAATGGAAACCAATCCAAAACACAAATGCTGGAAATGTAAAAAAAAAAAGTAGTTACTGTCTTTGATTTGTTCTGCCCTGTTCATATAAATTTAGCACTCAATGGCAAATACAAAAGTTCTAGTTCAACAGTGGCCTGATTGCTGAAGGCATATGTTTGGTATCTTACATCCACAGATGTGTTTATCTAGCATTATTTCTACCTCTGTAAGGTATATACCAGGCTATTTTAAAACAGTGATTTTGTTACCTTGTAACTGTTTTTTTCACAAGTTTTAATTAACTATAACAAGAAAAATGGCAGTTGGATTAAATAACGTGCTGTGAGACTAAAACTACCCAGCAGTCAAAGATAAATAATAATGTAAAACCAAAAATGCTAATGACATACTATGAGTGCAGCGATCAACTGATTAGCCACTTAATTTCTCATTTGAAATCAAATTTGCATACCTAACATCAATTCAGATGTGACAGTAACATTAAAATTAAATATGTGTTTCGGTATTTCAGTAAATGGCAGCCATTGGTTAAATAGCAATAATACTAGCCTTTGGGACAAACATATAGAGCACATTGCCTAATTAATTTCATTTTCAAATGAACAAAGAATGAGTCTGAATACCCTGTTTCCCTACAGATATGCCTGGAAGGGTTTATTGCTCACTCTGGAGACTGAAAGATGGTGGCTCCAAAAAAAAGCACCATTTATAATGTCAAAACTCAACCTCTGAAGCAGAGCTGTTCAGACATCAGCTCCCCAGACAAGATAAATGTTTTGGATGTGGTTTGGACATAGCTGCTCACGAGACATATGAGGTCTCCATGCAACAGTCTTTCTAGCAACTAATATCAACTCTCAAGAAGGAAACCTGAGTTTTCTAAGGTTTTTTGACTGAGAGAAAAACCCCCAAACATCCCTGACAATTAATGGCTTATGTAATATTTAATTATTCATATTCAGAAAAATGACCACCATAGAACACACATCCATGAAATTTTGGTCAATGTCTGCTTTACTGATGAAGGTATTTGAGCCACTTCAGGGACATCAAGATTAAAATTTTGCAGAAAAATCATGATATCTCCTCTGATGTATTTTTCAGTACTGCTTATTAATGTGTTGTTGATTAGGACCATGTGTCTGAGATAACTACACCTTATAACAACTTTTGCATTATAAATTCCTATTTATAAATCTGGGAACAGAGACACATTGCAATCCATTGTGGATGGATTATCACTGCCTTTTAAATATGACTGTGTATTGGGTCTGACTGGGGTAAAGCTCACAGCCCTTACAGTGCTGTGCTTTGTATCGGTAGCTGGTGTTGATAACAGAGCAGTGTTTTGGCGACTGCCAAGCAGTGCTGTCCCTCTGACATTCCTTCCCCCCACCAAAGGGGATGGGGGTGGGCAAAATCCTGGGAGGGGACACGAGCAGGCCAGCTGACCCCAGTCAGCCAAAGGGATATTCCATACCATATGACATCAGCTCAGATATATAAGGGAAGGAAGAGAGGAGGAGGGGGAGGCATTTAGGAGTCTTCCATGTTTGCCTTCTTGAGCAACCACTATGCATGCTGAAGCCCTGCTTCCCCGAAAGTGTCTGGACATCGCTGCTAATAGGAAGTAGAGACTGACTGTTTTCCTCTCTAGCTCTTGCACATGCAAATCCCCACTTGTTTTCTGCTTTCTACTGTAATAAACTGCCTTAACTTGCCCTGCTAGTTTTCCTCCATATTATTCTCTCCCCTCTCCCAGTGGGAGAGGGAGTGATAGAGTGACTAAGTGGGCACCTGGCACCCAGCCAGGCTCAACCCACAACAGACTGAAAAACAATAAGAAAAAGTAAATATTTTTTGTCTTGGACCAAGAGACAAGAATTGAATTTCACCACATACAGGTTACCTTTTCTTACATTTTCTGTTTGTGACAAAGATGCTTGCCTGGAATGTTAATTCACAGAGGATAAATAAAAGAACAAGAAGAACCTGGCCGATTGGAACTCTATCTGCTACTGCACATTTGGAATGATGGAAACACAGCCCAAAGAGATGTAGAAACAAACCATAGTGCAAGCTGTGTGCCAAAACCTGCATGTGGAAATCACAAAACTATAAAAACTGTTATATAGGGCTGTGGATTACCACATGATTGTTATAAACAAATCAGCCAATTTTTTATTAAAGAGAATTTATTAAAAAAATCAAAGTATAAAATTTGAAAAAGAGCCATGAAGCAAAAAAAACAACGTCGAGCCAGACAATCGGCGTTGGGGTGAACTGGGTCCGAAACACTGTCGGTTTGAGTCTCACCAGTTCCCCGTTGCGGTTTCCATGAGGTGTCTTTTAATACCTTTTTTCTTCTTTGTTAATTTTATCTTTTCAATACAACAATGTAGTTTTTTCCTGTCTTTCCACCATGTCTGATGACAGCTCCTGAAATCAGTAGTCGATTTTGCTGAGGGAATGAGTTTCTGGCGACGTATATTATTTATTGCATATGCACACATGGAATCCATATCCTGGAGCCATATCTTTGTTTATACACATGTAGAATACATATCCTGGAGCTCTGCCAGACAAGGAAATCCCACAAAATGCACAATTTTTGGGGCTACTTTGTTTCCGGCATTTGTGCTTTCTGTCAACTTCAGTAAAATGCTGTAATCTTAAATTTTAGCAGGAATTATTTTGTAACACATACTACAATCCCTCTCCTTTTATATTAAAATATTAATTCGTGCTTTTATGGTAAGTTTGATTAGGTTTGCTTATTACACAATTTTAATTTCATCCTTCCATATTTATAAGACTTAACAATTACATTTCTCTTTGTTTCTGACTCCTGTTTCTTTAATTCTTGAGCTATTTGTTTCATCCTAGTCTCTGGATCTACCCTTTTCTTGTCTCTTGCAAAACAAAAAATTTTGATATATCGTAAGCAAATTCGTTCATCATTATCGTTGAGATAATTAGTCATTAAGCCCTCATTACTGACAGAAAATATTTTATCATATTTTGTATTTTCTCAACCCAGTATGTTTTCCACCCATAGTGCACGTTCTTAATTGGCTGCGATCATAGCAGGTTGTACTGACTTGGGAATATGCCAAAAACATTGTTTCTATATTCTTTCCAATCCATACAGAATGATTACATTTGTCACAGGTGGGTATCACAGGCTCAACTGCTCATTTGTATAATACATGAGTTAATACTTTCTTATATTCCTTCATGGATTGCGCCTTTAACCACCAATCCCTAGGAATTGCTTTTGGGCTATAGCAGATTATTTATTTTTCTAATTGACACATTTCATATTGAGTGTCATTACGTATGCAGTTTCCCTTCTCATTGCCACTTTTGCAGTCATAGTGGGTTTGGTATGCCACCTGTTCTGTTAGGGTGGTCTTAAAGCGCTGCCTACGGTTTTGGGCTGGGCTCTGCTTCTCAACACTGAGGTGATTCTCAGGGAGCAGACTGGCCGTCTTGTCCATTATTAGACTCAGGACCATCAAGGTTCCCCACAGGCGTACTCTTCTGCCTCTGCCTACGCCCACGGGGTTGCCACCCGTGGCGAGGGAGTCCATCTTCTCGGCAGCAGGGGTATTCTTCAGGGGACCTATAATTGGAACGAGCCACATACCTCCTCTTAAAGATGCCCCACCTTGATAGTTTGACTGCATCAGCACTACAGGGTACCTTGTTTGACTGTTGGCACTTGATGGCTAGAGCCTGTGCCTTTGAATCTAATTTACCCCTCACCCCCTTTTTGAACAAGTGATACTACTTTGGAGAGTCTAATTCTAATATGCCCGTGTCAGAGGCGACTACTAAGGTATGGGTGGTTAAAGCGTATTCCTTCTCCAAGCACCCTGTACAAAGTTATTTTGGTTTATATCCCCTCTTACAATGTGTAACCCAAATTTCTTGACAATAACTATACTTAAAGTGAACAAATGGGTAACATTCGCACCCTGGTACCAAACAACTTATCCCCTTCAGTCATTCAGTATGTTGGTGCACTTTTATCTTCAAGCTTCCTGGAGGAGAAGTCACTTTCCATTCAGGTGACCCCTCCTGACGTTTAATTTTCTTTACTTGAGAAGTGTGTCCAGCCCTTCTCAGCCGTTCGTATTGCTGTGTTTGTGGTTAGAAGTACAAGGTAAGGACCTTCCCAGTGAGGTGTTAGAGAGACTTCTTTCCAGGTTTTCTGTTGATGAAGTCTCTTTAAAACCTTCCTGGTATAATCTTTAGATAATAATTCTTTTCCATCAGGTAATTTCCATTTACCTTCTTTTCACTTTCCTCCTATTTTTTCATATCCTTCAGTTTCGTTTTAGGAGGGACGTGAGGGATATTCCTGGGTCTTATCCCCTCTGATTTCTGGAATATTTATCACCAATAATCTTGTTTTCTTAGCTTCTCTATCTGTTAAATTATTTTCTCGAGTTTGAAATTGAATCTCTACTTGGTGTTCTTAAACATGTACTACTAAAATTGCTTCCGTTCCTCTAATAACCTCTAGGATTTGTCTTATTAATTTTTCATGAACCAACTCTCGTCCGTGAGTGCTGATTAAACCTCTTTCTTCCCAAATTTTTCCAAAGGTGTGGACTATCCCAAAAGCATATTTGGAATCAGTAAAAATGGTCCTTCTCTTCCCTTTTAGCCTTTTAAGTGCCTGTAAAATTGTATATAACTCACAAGTCTGTGCTGACTAACTAGCACTTAGGGGTCCCGACTCATTATTTTTCTTGACTTTCCATCTACTATTGTATACTCTGACTTTCTTTTTCCTTTTATAACCTTTGTTGATCCATCCACAAACCATTTCTCTCTGTTCTTTTAATTCTTCTTCTTCTAAGTTTTGTTTTACCTTTGTCTGTAATTCCACTACTTCTATACAATTTGTCTTGCTCTGTCCATTTTATTTTTTTTCGGTAATCAGTTTCTCATATAGAAACTTCACCTTTTCACTATATCTTTCAATTCACTGTTTATAGTCCCTAACAGTTGTAACTAGCATTTTTGCTTTAATCTTTTGTTTTTCTTCATCCCTCTCTTTTTAAATGCATATATTACCCATATGCATATTTAGAATCAGTAAAAACATTTATTAGTTTGTTTCGATATAATTTACAGGCACCCACAGCTCAGCTGTCTGAGCTGACAATGTGGGTGGCAACCTCCCCTCTATCACTGTTGTGGACTCATCAATAAACACACTTTTTCCCCCAGGCCAGGGAGTGTTTCGCAAACGCTCTCTGGTCTGTGCTTGGAGATTTACCACTCGAATGTAGCCATGGGTTTCTTCCCAGCCCCCCTCTCCAGGGTCGTTCAGACAGGAGGCTGAGTTAGACCCTTTACTCCTCAGCCCCAAATTCTCCTGTTCCACCAAACAAGATTCATACTGCAATAACTGAATGCTAGCCATCTACCTAGAGGCTCCCTCAGTCAACAAAGCCCCAATTTGATGTGAAACCTTAACAATCAAACACCATCTTATTGTTAATTTTCAGGCCTCAGTTACCATTAGGGCTCTGGCTGCACAATTCTGCAGACAATGAGGCCAGCCCCTGGCCACAGGGTCTGCAGTTTGAAAAAATAAGCGACAGGTCGCCGTGTTCCCCCATGTACCTGTACTAAAAGTCTTCCAGTGTGGCTCTGTTCCACCTCTACACACAACCTAAATCTCTTTTCTGAATTTGGAAGAGCCAGGACTGGAGCATTAAATAATTTGTTCTTCAATTTTCTAAAGCTTTGTTTTCCCTCTGGTGTCTATACCACAACACTAGGACTGTTGTGGGCCAAAAAGTCAGTTCGAGGTCTGGTCAAAACAGAGAAATCCCCAGTCCATGTTCTGCAGTACCCCACCAATTTAAAAAAACTGTTGTAGCTCTTTTTGTCTGGGGTATTGGTACTTGTAAAATTCTCTGTATTCTTAAATTCCTAGGCCTGTATAGGGACAGTACCATCCTTATAAGGCGGCAGCAGAGGTGACTTTAGGATCGAACCTTGACAACTCTGGCTTTTCACAATAAAACACACAAAGAGCAGAGAGGATTGGGTCTCCTCCAAACAGAGCTATTTTGGCTCTATGTAAACAAAGGAATTAAATCTCTAAATTCATTTATCACAACTTTTATAATTCCCCCAGAGAAAGATGTGTTCAAATTTTTAAGTTTACAGAAGAAACCACTATTTTTACAACTCTTTGAACCATCAAAGATATTTTTGACAATTTTTCTACAGTTTAAAACCATTTGTTTTCTTAGTGGATAAAAATCTTTAAAAGAAAATCAATCTTTCTATGTACTATTTGCATTTCCCAGTTTTTCTTTTCTCCTTATGTTCACTCTCTTTATCATACACAGTAAAACAGAGCCCAGAGCTGGTCCCTGTCTTGTTGTAGTGTTCAAACACAACTCTTCCACTATTCAGAAAACTGAACAATATCACAGTGGTTTCACCTACTCCCTCCCCCCCATTCTCTCAATAGAAGCAAGTCTTTCACATACTGTAAGGACTTCATTCCTAGGGATGGAGTAAATTAACTTTTTCTTCCTCTTGTTTTGTGGTAGTTTGAAAAAACAAATCAGTGAGAGGCTCAAAGTCAGAACTACAATTTATTAGGAAAAAAAAATGTAGTAATACAAAAAAAAAAAAAAGAAACCACTGACAGAGTCAGAATACAACCTGACACCCTGTCAGTCAGGGTGTTGGTAGTAGTCCACTTAGAAGGTGGTTGCAGTCCTCTGGGAGTGATAGATGTAGTTCTCCTCTGAAGGTCCAGTGGTGGTGTAGAAGGGTCTGGTCTTCCTCAGGGAATCCCGTGGAAAAAGCTGCCTATGGTGCTTCAGATCTGAGTTTATATGCAGATCGGGATACATTGGCTCCTCCCCTTGGGCCGGACATCTCACAATGGGATGATGAGTCACTATCTGCACTATGTTTGGGGTGAGTGAAATGCCCATCTGGCCCTAACGACTGGCCCATTAGCACACCATTCTGCAGCCATCAGGAACACTGCCACGCCCAGCCCCCAACATCCCACGAAGATGGTGATAGAATACATACCATTGTAACCTAAGACATTATCCACCCCTTATTCTATCACCATCTATGTGATACCCAAACCAGTACCCCCCTTTATACATATATAATGAAACTTTACACACAGTTCTCACTTAAAATTAAGTTTCCTTGTGGTACACAATGGGTTTCCCCATCTTTCTGCATTACCCACCAAGTGTAACCAGGTCCTTGAGCAAAAACAACCCTGCGGATAGGTTTGCCTTTGTCTGAGGTGGGACTAATCCAAACAGTCTTTCCTAAAATACCTCTCATGTGTACCACAGGGACTCTGTCTCCGTCCACTGTGTGCAAGGGTTCAGACTGGGCAGGACCAGCTCGATTGATGGAGCCTCGTGTGTTGACCATCGAGGTGGCCTTTGCTAAGTTCACTTCCCAATTTTTAAAGGTCCCCCTGCCAAGTGCCTTCAGGGTGGTCTTAAGTAGTCCATTGCACCGCTCAACTTTCCCGGCAGCTGGTGCATGATAAGGGATATGATATATCCACTCGATGCCATGTTCTCTGGCCCAGCTGTTTATAAGGCTATTCTTGAAATGGGTCCTGTTGTCCGACTCAATTCTCTCAGGGGTGCCATGTCTCCACAAGACTTGCTTTTCCAGGCCTAAGATGGTGTTTCGGGCAGTAGCATGAGGCACAGCGTAGGTCTCCAACCATCCAGTGGTTGCTTCCACCATGGTCAGCACGTAGCGCTTGCCTTGGCGGGTTTGGGGAAGGGTGATGTAGTCAATTTCCCAGGCTTCCCCATACCTATACTTTGACCATCATCCACCGTACCACAGAGGCTTCACCCGCTTGGCCTGCTTGATCATAGCGCAGGTCTCGCAGCCATGGATGACCTGTGAGATGCTGTCCATGGTCAAGTCCACCCTTCGGTCACGAGCCCATCGGTATGTTGCATCTCGTCCCTGATGACCAGAGGCATCATGGGCCCAACGAGCTAGAAATAATTCTCCCTTGTGCTGCCAGTCCAGATCCACCTGTGATACTCTCAGTCTGGCAGCTCGGTCCACCTGCTCGTTGTTACGATGTTCTTCATTGGCCCGACTCTTGGGTATGTGTGCATCCACGTGTCGAACCTTCACAGTCAGCCTCTGTACACGGGTAGCGATGTCCTGCCAAATCTCAGCGGCCCAGACAGGTTTCCCTCTGTGCTGCCAGTTGGCCTTTCTCCAGTGATTCAACCAACCCCACAAAGCGTTAGCTACCATCCAGGAGTCAGTGTAGAGATAGAGCCGAGGCCACTTCTCCCGCTCAGCAATATCCAAAGCCAGCTGGACGGCTCTAAGCTCTGCGACCTGACTCAATCCACCTTCTCCCTCAGTAGCTTGTGCAACTCGTCGTGTGGGGCTCCATACAGCAGCTTTCCACTTCAGGTTAGCACCCACAATTCGGCAGGAACCATCAGTGAAGAGGGCATATCGTCTTTCACTCTCTGGTAGCTCATTATATGGTGGGGCTTCCTCAGCATGTGTCACTTGCCCCTCCTCTTCTTCAGAAGATAATCCAAAAGTCTCACCTTCAGGCCAGTTTCTTATAATTTCCAGAATCCCAGGGCGATTAGGGTTTCCTATCCGGGCTCGCTGTGTGATCAGCGCAATCCACTTGCTCCATGTGGCGTCGGTGGCATGATGTGTGGAAGGAACCCTTCCCTTGAACATCCAACCCAGCACTGGTAGTCGGGGTGCCAGAAGAAGCTGTGCTTCGGTGCCAATTACTTCCGAGGCAGCTCGAACTCCTTCATAAGCTGCAAGAATCTCTTTCTCGGTTGGGGTATAGCTGGCCTCAGATCCTTTGTATCCCCGACTCCAGAACCCAAGTGGTCGTCCTCGAGCCTCTTCAGGTCCCTTCTGCCACAGGCTCCAGGATGGACCATTCTCCCCGGCCGCAGTGTAGAGCACATTTTTCACATCCTGCCCTGTTCTGACTGGCCCAAGGGCTACTGCATGGGCAATCTCCTGCTTAATTTGTTCGAATGCTTGTTGTTGCTCAGGACCCCACTGGAAATCATTTCTTTTTCGTGTCACGAGGTAAAGAGGGCTTACAATTGTGCTGTATTCCGGGATATGCATTCTCCAAAACCCGACAGCTCCTAGAAAAGCCTGGGTTTCCTTCTTGTTCGTAGGTGGGGACATAGCAGTGATCTTGTTGACTACTTCTGTCGGGATCTGGCGACGTCCATCTTGCCACTTGACTCCTAAGAACTGGATTTCTTGAGCGGGTCCCTTAACCTTACTTCGCTTGATGGCAAAACCAGCTCTTAGGAGAATCTGGATGATCTTCTTTCCTTTCTCAAAGACTTCCTCTGCTGTGTTCCCCCATACGATAATGTCGTCGATGTACTGCAAATGTTCTGGAGCCTCACCCTTTTCCAGTGCAGCCTGGATCAGTCCATGGCAGATGGTGGGGCTGTGCTTCCACCCCTGGGGGAGTCTGTTCCAGGTGTACTGCACTCCTCTCCAGGTGAAAGCAAACTGAGGCCTGCACTCTGCTGCCAGAGGGATGGAGAAAAAGGCATTGGCGGTATCGATGGTCGCGTACCACTTTGCTGCCTTGGATTCCAGTTTGTACTGAAGTTCCAACATGTCTGGCACAGCAGCACTCAGTGGTGGTGTGACCTCATTCAGGCCACGATAATCCACTGTCAGTCTCCATTCTCCACTGGACTTACGCACTGGCCATATAGGGCTGTTAAAGGGTGAATGAGCTTTGCTGACCACCCCTTGGCTCTCCAGTTTACGAATCATCTCGTGGATGGGAAGCACAGAGTCTCTGTCTGTGCGGTACTGCCGTCGGTGCACTGTCGCCGTGGCGATTGGTACCTGTTGTTCTTCAACTTCTAGCAGTCCCACAGGAGAGGGGTCATCTGAGAGACCAGGCAAGGTATTTAGCTGTTGGATGTCTTCTGTTTCTACTGCGGCTATCCCGAAAGCCCAACGATGTCCTTTTGGGTCTTTGAAATACCCATTTCTAAGATAGTCTATGCCCAGGATGCATGGGGCCTCTGGGCCGGTCACGATGGGGTGTTTCTGCCACTCATTCCCAGTTAAACTCACTTCAGCTTCCAATACAGTCAGCTGCTGGGATCTTCTTGTCACCCCAGAAATAGAAATAGATTCTGTTCCCACGTACCTTGATGGCATCAGGGTACATTGAGCGCCGGTGTCAACCAAAGCCGTGTATCTTTGTGGGTCAGATGTGCCAGGCCATCGGATCTACACAGTCCAATAGATCTGGTTGTCCCTTTCCTCTACCTGGCTAGAGGCAGGGCCCCTCTATTCCTGATCGTGGTACACGTTGCTCTCTTCCTATAAATATGTTCTTGAGGTCCCTTCAAGAGGATCAGTCATATCATCATTCCTATACTGTTCTGAGTTCTGTCCACAAGAGACCGGAGCAGCGTTGACTCTAGATGGGGTTCTTGAGGTAGCTGTTCCTCTTTTCAGTTCACGTACTCGGGCTGCTAAGGAAGAGGTGGGTTTTCTGTCCCACTTTCTCATGTCTTCTCCATGCTCCTGAAGGAAAAACCAGAGGTTACCTCGTGGAGTGTATCTTCTCTCTCTGGCTGGAGAATGTTGGCTCCTAATAGCAGAGACCCTTGTTGGTTCTGGTGAGATGTGGTGAATTTCTTGCTTCAGCTCCTTTCTGAGTTTCTCTTCCAAGTTCCGGACGTGCTCAGCCAGCTGTGTTTCCACAGATGAGACATGGGTGCGTAACGGGGCAGTGACAGTGTCCTCATAAATTCTTAGTTTGTTGACCAGTACTCCCACCTTGTCCGCTCCTTCCCTCCATTGCACTGTTGCTAGGTAACGGGAGTATATCTCTGGTCCAAGCCGTGCGAATCTCAACCACATCTGTGATGTGCATTGGACATCATCTGGGTTCTTAGGGAATCTCTCATCTTCTGAGAAAATGATCTCCAGCACGGCCAATTCTCTCAGGCATCGGATACCTTGTTCCATTGTGCTCCATTGTCCTTGGTGCACCTGGAGGTCTTCTTTACAAAGGTATCTGTCCCTTACACTTGCCAGCAGTCGCCGCCAGAGGCTGAGAGTTTCTTGGGTTTTCCTGATCCCCTGGTCAATGACCACATCCTGGGTCAGGGATCCAAGTTGCCTGGCCTCACTTCCATCTAGCATGGTGTCATTGGCTGCAGCATCCCAGATGCAAAGAAGCCAGGTCAGGATGGATTCATTTGTCTGGCGGGTGAACTCCCTCCGTAGGTCACGCAACTCACCCAGGGATAAAGAGCGAGTGATGATCTCTGGCTCTGTCTCTTCTGCTTGGTGCGAAGGTCCAGCCTCCTCCTCATCGGTCGCTGTGCGGGCTGATTTGCTCCTGGTTTTCTTTTTCTGAAGGGGGGTAACTGCTACTGGCTTAGGCTGTTCTGGCTTGGTGATGGCTTGTGTGGAGACTGTCGTTTCTTTCAGTCTCTTTTTCCTCCATGACATTTTGTTTAGATACGGTGCCTGTTGTTCTGCTGCTTTTCTTGTCCTCATCCTGAGGATACTGTGCAGCATCGAGCATTGTTCTGACTCTAAGCATGGTGTACACAGTGCAGGTCATAGAGAGGAAAGAAAACAGAACTGACAGCAAGATTATACCATCTTTGACATCCAAAGGGAACTCAATATTTTCAAAAACAGTTGTGTCAGGTCTGAAAGGCTGAAAGAAACCACTCTCTACTCTTTCCCCTAGGGGCTGGGTGTGATTGTTTAGGCAGCCCCAGATGTAACAGCCCACACCAGGACAAGCAAACAAAATTGAGTATATATTCTGAATGGTGTTCATTGCCTTGGAGGTTATCATGCAATAGACATAGTAAACTAATAAAGCAATTTTTATATGATACCCCGGCCTACACAGGAGCATTACCACAGGCAGGTAATTCCCTGTCTGCGGAAATATATACAGAGCAAGGTACAGGACACATGTAAGTATGTTGAGTATCATGGTGAATAGGTGGCTTCTAGAACACAAAATTGTAATTCTGACTTTCCTCAGGGCCTGGCCTCACGTTTGGGTGCCAAAAAATGTGGTAGTTTGAAAAACAAATCAGTGAGAGGCTCAAAGTCAGAACTACAATTTAATAGGAAAAAATGTAGTAATACAAAAAAAAAGAAGAAACCACTGACAGAGTCAGAATACAACCTGACACCCTGTCGGTCAGGGTGTTGGTAGTAGTCCACTTAGAAGGTGGTTGCAGTCCTCTGGGAGTGATAGATGTAGTTCTCCTCTGAAGGTCCAGTGGTGGTGTAGAAGGGTCTGGTCTTCCTCAGGGAATCCCGTGGAAAAAGCTGCCTATGGTGCTTCAGATCTGAGTTTATATGCAGATCGGGATACATTGGCTCCTCCCCTTGGGCCGGACATCTCACAATGGGATGATGAGCCACTATCTGCACTATGTTTGGGGTGAGTGAAATGCCCATCTGGCCCTAACGACTGGTCCATTAGCACACCATTCTGCAGCCATCAGGAACACTGCCACGCCCAGCCCCCAACATCCCACGAAGATGGTGATAGAATACATACCATTGTAACCTAAGACATGTTTCTACTCAAAGGCAAAATACTATTTATAATGTTCTGTAAGAGGGTATTTCTAGAAAGCATCCCTTAGCACCGGTGTGAGGAGGGAACCTGATTCACGATGATATAAGAACCTAGGATTGTGGAGTGCCTGGGTTTAATAGTTTCATTTACTATTGTCAGGTCTTGCACTATAACTGGCAGGATTAGAATGTTACCGGGGAACACACACACATGGTTTTAAAAGACCCACTTTTAACTTCTATATTCCCTGGGACTGCCCACACCTTTGGGTTCAGTTTAGTATTCACAACAGTGTTAGTTTTCCTATTACCCCCCCCACAACACCAACTCGTGTTTTTAACTCCAGTTGTTAAATTTCTTCCTTGCAAACCACAATCAGAAATAGGAATCATCAGAAACTCATGTTTTTCAACCCCATCTCGCACATCTAGCAAACTCTCATGGGCATCCCCGTGTTACTGTTATCTGCCAGTGAAACTTAACACACACACACACACACACATCTTTCTCACTTATGAAAAGAACATTTGAACAATTGTTCTTCCTTTGGCATAGATAGAGAAGTTTCCGTGTTTACTAGAAAACACACTTTTCAGTCGAGCTCCTGGTATAACAGCAGATCCCGACACCTTGAACAATTAATTTCTAATGTTTCATTCCTGGTAGTTGCCCCCTTCCCTTTGGACCTGGTGCTCCCAACACTACAAGCTCTACATAGCCCCAGGTGCTGGTGCAGCTCAGCGGGCAGACACAGCCGACAGTGCCCCAGGGATGGGCTGGGGCCGGGGTGTCCCGCAACTTCATTGGGCCCGGGGAGCCACTGCAGCCCCTGCCCGCGGGGGTTGGCAGCGTCAGGCACTGCCTGGCACTGAGCCCCGGCTGTCCCACAGCCTTGGCTTGGTCCCGCAGGTTTTTTTGGGGTTTTTTTTTATATTTACATAAATATTTAGGGCTATACAGGTCCACTCTTCATAAGTTCCGGACATGGGCTAAATTAAGTGGCTCCTGTAGGAGTATTTAAAAGAGATTTCAAACTTTGGTGTTAGTTACAAAATTTTAAAGGTTTTCTCTGCTCTCACTAAAGAGAGAAGAGTCGTTAGAAGTTGTTAACATGCAGGAATGTGGGGAAGCTGGTTTGAGGATGTTTAGCTTAGGGTTTTTCTCTGCTGTAAAGAAGTGTCAGGGTTTGGGTTTTTTTTCTTTCTGCGAGAGGAAGGGTTTGAATTGCCAGCTCTCCCCCCCCCCTCCCCCCCCCCCCCCGCCCCCAACCCCCCACAACTATCTGAAACAAACTACAAACTATGGGTATTTGAAAACAGGTAGTTGTTACCCATTTCAGTACTAAACAATCTCAGCGTATTTGGAGTCCTTTTCAGCAAGGTAAGAATCATCTCTGCAGAGTTTGAGATACTCACTTCTGCAGGTTTGTGTTTTATTTGTAGACAGTTGATTTTTGCAGCAGCAGAGGTATTTTTAGCCGACTGCATTGGTCCTCCTGGCCCGTGTGTACTTATCAATATAGTAGCATACTCACAGTCCAGAATCTAAAACTTTCTATACCATCCCATAATACTTCCTTTTTCCCTGTTGTCAGAGACTGAAAATAGTTCATGCCTCAAACATTGATATAAAGTTTTGATCAGAGAAGCCTCCCTGAAGATACCTGACTGGGACTTTGGACTGCGAGCCAAACTGCTGAGATTAGATAAAGGGAAAAGCCTATTGTTCAGTCATCTCAGTCTGAGGGAAAGGAATGCGTCCACAGAGGCTGAAGCCACCAGCTGTACTGAGAATCATTTCTGGCTGAGTTTGGGGTGGGGGCAAAGCACAGCTCACAGAAGCCAAGTTTGCACAACCCTAGCCCGCAGCTGAAGGGGGGAGGAGGATGGCATAACCTCTGGTCAGAGGCAATACACACTCATCCTCCATTACACAAACTGGCCCAGCTGTGGAACCCCCAACCCCACAAGCCACATCCATGGGACTCTCACGTGAGAGGCAGCTGAGGGGGAGTCACAATCTATCACAGACCCCCCAAAGTGCTCCCCAGACGCCTTGCACCATAGGAGTGCACGTGATGCAAGCAGAGTCTGCTGCTAGAGGCTGCCCCCTCCCCCAGGGGGACATGCCTGGACATTTCCACCTGGCCTGAGTGTATATTAACCCATGGCATTCTGTGCTTTTCGGGGGACTTCCACCACCGAGGCCAGCTGAAGAGGACATCAGGACACCAGTGGGGCCCACGGACTGGTGATAATTCTTTGTCCCTGTCCCTCTCTGTCCCCCCATCTTTCTCCCTACTCCCCCTTTTCTCTCTTTTCTTCTCTCTCTCTTTCTCTCATATTTACTATCAAATAAAACCCATACTATTGATTGGCATATGGTCTCGCTTGTACCTTAATTCAGGCAGAGGTATTTCCAAAGAACCTTAATAATTGGATCAAAACACCTGTGAAGCAAAATCTCCTAAGATGTTTATACTTTTCCTGGAGATTTGGTGATGGTAGTGTTTTGCAGGGGAATGTGAACGTATATCTCCTTTGACCACTTTGGGGTCCCTCGGAGAGTTCTGTTTTAATTAGGGATTTCAATTTAACTTCTGGAATTCCTCTCTCTTTAAGAGGTAGGGGTTTGGTGTTTTGGTTAGGATGTAATTCAACATTTGAATCACAAATTTCATCAGAGTTTTTTCTGTTGAGGGGCACTCTTCCCAGTATTCCAGCATTACTCCCAGAGGACCATCCCGGGGAATTTCTGGTAGATTACTCTCTTTTTCTCCTAAGGTTTTTCCTGAGCCCCTGTTGGAGTTTGGATTTAGTTTTTTTTCCTCAGGAATTTTTCTCCCATGGGTTGCCAAGAGACTAATAACTGAGCTAATATCTGAGTACTTAAGAGAACAAAGCACAAGGCTAGGGCCTTTCTCCTTGGCAGGGTGGGGCAGAATCGTTCTCATGGAAGCAAGGCCTGACAACGCGAGATTTTGGAGACTGAAAAAGCAAGGGCAGAGGGGAGGTCACGCTCTCTTGCTCGGGACCCTCGGAGCTGGACGGTCGGAGCTGCTGTCTGCTGAACCCACGGCCCCTGAGAAGCCAGCACGGAGCTGCCGGTCTGTCTGCTGGGAGTTTTTCCCTCTCTGCCCCATCGGGAGCTGCCTGCCTCCTCCACGGCGCTCCGAGTTTTTCGCTACATTGTAGCGGGGCTTCCCCTGCACGCCAGGACCTCTTACCATCCCAGCTCCCTGTGTCCGAGGATCCTGCTGCGGCTCAGACACCAGCCGCCCCCCAAGGGTCTGTGAAACAAAGGCTCTCCTCCATCCCTCCGTGCCTCGGGCAGCCGCCATTGCCGTGTGCTACTTGAGCTCATGCTGGAGCACCCCCTGCAGCCGCCAGGGAATCATCACACCCAGAGCGCCCCCTGCAGGCTGTGACTGGAACTGCACCAAAAGGGAAAAGGTGCCTGAAGCCAAGCAGGGTGCCACTGGGTTTCTGGTTCTGTTTGTTAGTTAACGTCATAGTTGTTGTTATTTGTTAGCTTTGTTTTAGATATTAGTAAAGAACTGTTATTCCTATTCCCATATCTTTGCCTGAGAGCCTCTTGATTTCAAATTTATAATAATTCGGAGGGAGAGGGGTTACAGTTTTCCATTCCAAGGGAGACTCCTGTCTTCCTTAACAGACACCTGTCCTTCAAACCAGGACAGTCCCCTCCTGGGTTTTGCTTTTCCTCTGTCCCATTTTACAAGGTATTACGCTCTGACTCTTTAATAGTGTTTTCCTTCTGGGACCAGGTCTCTCTTGGGAGACCGGAAGTGCACTTATGAGAGACACACACTCTCTTTCCTCTCCGGGTTTCTGCCGTGTTTTGCTCAGTTACACCTTTACAAACCCACTCTCAACGGTGCTTTTACACACCATGTTCAGTTAATTTTTGGATTACTGTTCCAGTGACCAGCGGAGGTCCCTCCCACGTGGTTTTTATCTGGTAAAAGCTCCCTTTCTACTCCTCTCTACTTTTCTCTCCCCTGGACCTTCCTGGTCTTAGGCACTGAGGGCTAACCAGTCTCTCAAATTTTTGAGGACGTCCCTTACCCTCTAGCCTTCCTGTGGCTGAAGTCCAAACTTTTCCCGAGTTTTGGATTTGGCGTGTTTAATGAGTTTCCCGTCAGATTCGCTTCCCCCGTGACTGACCGGGACCCTCGCGGGACACCGGAACTGCGGTTTTTGGGGTCCACTCTCGCTTTGTGATATCATCACGTCTCATACACACGCTCAGCCACCCTCATTCAACCCACAGTACTTATGGACCCTTTTCCTGTGTGGATCTCCGTGCACGTAGAATTTTACGAATGAAAACATGCGCCGCAGTTCGGAGGGCCGTCCCCTCTTAAGTGTCCTTGGGAGCTCCGAGCTCATTCCTCTTTTCCCTTTTGCTTGTGGCTTTTATCTTAATTTGCTGTTCGGAATCCAACTGGTTCCATTGGCTCTCCCCTGCCGTCAGGCTGCTAAATTAGCAGGGCACCTCCTGATCGGAGGGGGAAACCACAGCACCGAGATTTGGATCACGTCGGGGTCACCAATTTTGTTACAAACGAATCAGCCAATTTTATGATTAAAGAGAATTTATTTAAAAAATCAAAGTATAAAATTTAAAAAAGAGCCATGAAGCAAAAAAACAACGCCGATCCAGGCGATTTGCGTTGGGGTGAACTGGGTCCGAAACACTGTCGGTTCGAATCTCACCAGTTCCCCCCTGCGGTTTCCATGAGGTGTCTTTTTATACCTTTTTCTTCTTTGTTAATTTTATCTTTTCAATACAACAATGTAGTTTTTTCCTGTCTTTCCACCATGTCTGACGACAGTTCCTGAAATCAGTAGTCGATTTTGCTGATGGAATGAGCTTCTGGCAACGTATATTATTTATTGTATATGCACACATGGAATCCATATCCTGGAGCCATATCTTTGTTTATACACATGTAGAATACATATCCTGGAGCTCTGCCAGAAGAGGAAATCCCACAAAATGCTTATCTGTGGACATATCCTGGAGCTCTGCCAGATGAGGAAATCCCACAAAATGCACAATTTTTGGGGCTATCTGTTTCCGGCATTTGTGCTTTCTCTCAACTTCAGTAAAATGCTGTAATCTTAAATTTTAGCAGGAATTATTTTGCAACATATACTACAGTACAAAAACACTGACAGAGTCAGAATACAACCTGACACCCTGTCAGTCAGGGTGTTGGTAGTAGTCCAATTAGATGGTGGCTGCAGTCCTCTGGGAGTGATAGATGTGGTTCTGTTGAAGCAGTGATCCTGTGGAAAGGTGTAGTTCTCTTCTGAAGGTCCAGTGGTGGTGTAGAAGGGTCTGGTCTTCCTCTGGGAATCCAGTGGAAAAGCTGACTTGTGGAGTTGCAAAATCCAGTTTTTATCCAGATAGGGATGCATTGGTTCCTCCCCCTGGGCGGGGCATCTCACAATGGGATGATGTAGTTTTATCAGAGAGACTCAATGGCCCATTAACTGGAGCCATCAGAGATGAGCAAAGCAAAGTGCCCCACCTGGCTCCAACAGCTGGCCCATTAGAAGACATGCCCTGGGGCCATCAGGGATGAGCCAGGAACACTGCCCCACCTGGCCTCAACATCCCATGAAGATGGTGATAGAATACATACCATTGTAACCTAAGACACTGAATAATAACAACCTTGGATACACAATTTTGTCTCTATGATTATCTCTCCACTTCTTCCCGCAACCAAAAATCCTCAGCTCTTAGTCACGATCCATTTTGGTTCCTAATCTCCATATTTCAAGGAATTCAAAAGAGTTATTGTGCATTGCTCACATCTTAATTTACTAAGCAGGTTCCAATCTCTTCAGTACCACTGAGGATATATATTGTTTTCTGAGCTGTGGTAGTTTACTCAAAACCATCACCTTTTCTTATGTCCTTTTAATTTTTTTTTTAATTGGGGTTATGGAAGTGTTGAGATTTTACTGAGCATGCAGATCATCATTCTGGCAAAAAACAGACAGGAGAAAGTCGTGGTCTAAAAACAGACTACTCATGCAACCTGGGTCTCCTTATTCCCACCCACTGCCATTTCTACCTTAGCCTCATCTTAGAAATATATTTTTATATAGCTACTTTCTGGGCATTGCAAACGCAAAGACAAAGCCAGTCTTGACACTGCCTGTGCTGTGCCTGTATGAGCAAGGTGCAAAGTCAGCATGAGAGCAGTAGAAGTACGACTGGGAGGCTTCTTTAATGGGTTACTGGCACCATATGAAGGCTACATTAGCTATTTACTGCTGACAGGACAAGATACTCCCTCAGCAGGGGTCATGGATCAAAAGAAAAGAAATATGGCCAGCCTGAAATCTAAACTGCCCAGCCACATACCCTGGCATGTGCCTGCTCTCAGCTTCCTTCGAGCTTTTGTGAAGTTAGCTAACATTTATCATTTATAATAAGTCTTTAAATAAAGTCTGTGCATGAAATTAACTAAAAGGATATGCCAAGACATTGTACCCTCCTCAGCTGTGCATGTGGCCATTTGGCAGCCTCTGTTCTGTATCAGAAATGCCATGTCTAAGACAAGGATACAGGTGCTTCCATCTGTCATGGGGTAATCACTGTTAAGAATTCCCGGTGTAGAGAGAGGGGGTGGAGTCGGAAATGAAGTAGCCAGCATAAACTCCGCCGACCAAAAAACTCATAAAATCAAGAAAGCACCTGAAGAGACCCTCTTTAAAGCTTCCGGTTTGCTGAAGAAAGATGTCGCTCTCTTTCTCCGTGCCAGAGCTGGGTAAGATCTCCCCAGGCCACATGGCCTGGGGCTGCCAACCAGCATGGTGCGGGGAGGGGGAGGAGAGAGAGAGAGAACTTAAGCTGTTTCATTCTGTTGTCTCTGGCTAAAAAACTTCGCCGGCTCTGCTCGCCTAGTTTGGGCCAGGCCGATCGCTTCTCCGTGGCGCAGCCCGGCGGGAAGAGAGTTTGAGGTCGGGCCCCGTGTGTTTTGGGAGCTCCCCTCCCCGCTCGGTTAGCTCCGCAGTGAACTCGGCACGAGAGAGAGAGAGAGAGGACTCAGACTGGACTCTTCCCGCGGAGCTCGGACATAAATCCCGCCGGGCAGCCCCGCATGGCTCGGCACAGAAAGGAGACTTAGACCAGCTCTCTGCAGCACAGGTGCAGTCTCGCCAGGCTCTCACAACTAAAACGCAGCTTAGATGGAGAAGCTGCACAAACAGACTCTTTTTCTCCAGTTCAGACACGGACTTATAACATTCAAACCACGTGGGCAAAAGCCACGTGACTATTGCCCAGCCAAAAAAAAGGACAAATTAACTGTTTCTTTCTAACATCAGAATGAGACTTTGGGGGTATTCATTTTTTCTTCCCACACAGAAGGAGCACAGAAATGAAGGCACCTACGAAAGGTACAACATAAAGACTTTGAGTTAATGACTATAACTAAGCTTATTTTCGAAGAAGGAAGAGATGAGGAGTGCTTTACTGCTGAGAGTTCTTTTGTAAAACATGTTGAAAAAGTTAGCTGTAATACACCCTGTAATATATGAATAATGGTCTAAAAGAAGTGAGAAAAAGGGAATATAATGTTTTAAGTTATAAGCAGTAGACTGAGACTTTTGTGTATTAAAATCTTTCTTTCCTCGCCCCAGGAAAACAGTAGAAGAAGACTTGTGTTGCTGATGATAAAGTAAGGGGATGTTGTTGTCATTGTAATAGAAACATTTGCTCTCAAAAGAACACTTCAATGACTATCGTATGTCCATTGGTGTGGCCCTGGGAAAGCTACTGAAATGGGAAGGGGTCTAGAAAGGCAAATACCTCTCTTCAAAGAGAGGATCGCTTACTAGAAAGCTAATAACCATAGAAACTGTGTTTCCTATGGGAGTCAACATGATAAAACAAAAGAAAGTGTTGGGAAATGGCCATTTCTGGCTGCACAGACATAAGGTATAAGTGAGCAATCCAGGCTCCATAGACAAGAGTTAGGCCTCTGCTCAAGGCTGTTCTTAAAACAACTGTGGGAAAGGGAGACATGAGAGCTGTAAACAAGGTGCAGGTGTCTAGAGATTAGCTTGGCAGAAGAAACTGTTGATGTTATTGCCTTCTGAGACCAGTCTGTGTTTTAATTAGATTAGAGAAAGATCCCGTGTGAAACTTCTGTAAGTGAATAATATTTCAAGCACGTAAGGTAGTATAAGTATGTGCACTGTCTGACAATAAACGAGCTTGATTTATGAATCACATTGGATCGTCGTCTTGCTCCTCTCGCCGACAAATGGTGACCCCGACGTGCGCGACAGAGACGGAGTCGACGTGCGGGACCGGACCGGCGGGATCGGGAAAGCACCGGTAAGCAGCAACCGGGGAGCGAAGATCTATGCCCTTTGCGCGGCGAAGGGGGGATCCGATCGCTCGGACCTCGGAGAGGGGTCCGCCGCCCGAGAACGGCTACACTCGGAAAGGCTGCGTGGCGATCGCGATCGGCGCATAGACGCGGCGTGGAAAGACGCGGAGGGGCCGGCGCGGAGGGACGCGGAGGCCACTGCGATCAGCCTGGAGAGGTTAACCAGCTGGACGAATATGGATACGCAGGTAGCCGTAGACTTATTAACATGCTTTTTAGAAAAGCGAAGAGTCAGCGAAGAGACCCTAAAGCAGGTGGCAGGATTAGCTACATTGGGGATGGCAAAGGGTTGTTTCAGGGACCCTAACAGGATTTTTGACCTGCCAGAATGGCGGACGTATGGTGATCAGTTGTTTGAGGGAATTCTAGACAGCAACAAGGTAGGCGCGACACTCGGGAAGCCCTGGAGGGAGGTAACGACCTGTTTGCAAAGATACCAGGCAGAGAAAAAAGTTGCAGCCGCAAAACTAGAAGGAATCACGGAAGGGAGCGGGGGGACTCCAGGAGGTGAGCGCCCTATCCCGGGAATGCTCGGCATTGGTAACGGAACGCCCAGCCTGCCGGCCGTAGGGAAGTGTGTGGTGCTGGAGGTGCACGGGTCGCCGCCCGAGCACGGCGTTGCCCCGGAGGCGGCCGCTGTTTGCGCGGAGCAATCGGCCGCCCCGGCGCCCGCGCCGCCGGAGCCCGAGGAGGGGTGTCCGCCCCTCCCCTGTGCACCGGCCGAACCACAGGAGGAAGATCAGCCGGCTTTGCCCCCCACCCCCACCCCGGGCGATTCTATGCCTTCTCGCCCGGTGCGAGGAAGCAGTGTCCCTTCTCGGCAGGAGCAGCCGCCGGCGCGCCAGCCGCCGCTCGCGCCCCCCCCCTCGCTGTGTGGAGGTGGAGGCGGGGGCGCTGCTCCGTTTCGCGCGGGGGAAGGGAGACGCAGAATTAGCTGGGCGAAGGTAGAACAGAAAGCTTTGGAAGAGGGCGATGAAAAACTAGCTCAGGACGTTAGAACTTTAAGCCGAGGAGAAGCGGCGTTTCCAGTGCTCTTTGAGTCCCTGCAGGATGACAGGGTATCCGCGGCTATCACAGCTGGGGTGCTGCAGTGGAGGCAAGGGGCACTGTTACGCCAGTGTGTTTTAGAAAATTGTAATCAGCAGACGCTGCCCGCAGACACCTCCATTCAGGTCATGTTAGAAAGGATGAGCCAAGTGCCGGTGGGAATGCAGACATTTATAGCAGACATTTATAGCAGAAATAGTCACCGCCATGGGAGACAAAAGAGGTGAAATGATAGCCCCTGCCAGACGCAGGCCCTTAGCACAGAGGCGGGAGGGTCGCGCCTAGGCAGAGAGCCCCGGTGCTTCAGGTCTGGGGAAGAGGACGGAAGGGATGGAGATAGATGAAGGACAGCTGACAGTCCAGGACCTCTTCTAACTTATAATCTCTGTGAGAAAATTGAACTGTGATAATTCTGCTATGCGGAATCTCCTAAAATGGACTTGAGACTGTAGATTAACCCTGAGAGCGAGAGTGGCCTTTCAAATACCCGGCTGAGAGACAATTAAAAAGGGCGCTGTGAGACATGTTCAGTGATAACCGGACAGCCGCCCCCGAGACTGTGAAAACAGCTTTGCAATCGGACTCGCTTCTACAATCCGTCAGGGAAAAAGGGACAGAAAAGTGGTGAAAGTGATGTACTGGAAAAATTTCTACATGTTTAAAAGGTTAGAGAGTGTCGGCGAGAGGAGCAAGACGACGATCCAATGTGATTCATAAATCAAGCTCGTTTATTGTCAGACAGTGCACATACTTATACTACCTTACGTGCTCGAAATATTATTCACTTACAGAAGTTTTTCGAACGGGATCATTTTTCTCTTACCATGCTAATTAAACATCAGACTGGTCTCCAGAACGGCAATAAATGCCATACAGTTTCTTCGCCCAAGCTAATCTCTAGAACACCGCTGCACCTTGTTTACAGGCTTCATGTCTCCCTTTCCCACAGTTGTTTTGAGAACAGCCTTGAGCAGAGGCCTAACACTTGTCTATGGAGTCTGGATTGCTCACTTATACCTTATGTCTGTGCAGCCAGAAATGGCCATTTCCCAACAAGAGAGCTCGACCCGCGAGCCTCCAACGGCGCCCCCCCCCCATGCCACATCCCCCAGAATTGGGGGGAGATGGCCAGAAGGAGCAAATTGCTGCCTGGGAACAGTGGCTGGACATCAGAGAACAGAGCCTCCAGCTCCTGACCATCATGGCTGACTGAATCCTTCTCGCTTTTCTGTGTATTCATCTCTATCTGAATCCGAGGAAGTTACTGCTCCTCAAAGTCGTTGAGAACTTTCAGGACCTCTCCTTTTTTCTTCTTTAGCTGCAGATGCATCTCCTAGAACACTGCTTCCAGAGTTCCAGGGAAAGGTGTCCGCCCGCTCCCCCCCCCCCACCCCCCGCAGCAGTTTCGGATTTCTCCTCGCAGCGGTTTCGGAATTCTCCCCGCGGCCGCTGCAGTAAGCGGCGGCTCCTGCCCGGCGACCCCTGCCCTCGGCTCCTGCCCTCGGCTCCGGCGGCATCTCAGTGCGCCGGGGGTGGGAGGCTGTGGAGCCGGCAGCGGTGGTGACACGGCGCGGCAACAGCCACGGTTTTTCTGTGCGCCGGGCAGGCAGCGAGGAACCTCTTTTCCCAGCATCGACTAAGTAACAACAGTTTTCCCTAGCCACCGGGACCGCGCGCAGCTCGCTTGCTGGCACCGGAAAACGGGAAGGAGAGCGCGGCCGCCCGCCGTGCTCCAACAGTACCGGCCCAGCACTCCCTGCGCCTGCGCCCTCGACCGCTGGTGCTACTGAGTCAACCCCTGGGTGCACTTTTAATAGGTCGTTTTTTTCTGCAAGTATCAAAGACTGTTCATATTGTCTCGTATACTTGCTGCTGATTTTACTGGTGGAATTTGTGTTAACAAGAAGAAATCTGGGAAATCTAGGTTGCTACAAGACTTGCACTTAGTCAGTGCAAAAAGAAAAAGGGGGAGACAGGGAAGACAGAGAAAGTGAGAATACTGGAGTGACTGTTTACAAGCATCCAGCCCACAACAACAATTCAGTAAAAACAAAGGATTGAAAACGTGGCAGAACTGATCCAGAGGGGACGCAGCAGAATTGTACACCTAACAGGCCGGTGCCAAAGCGCAGCCGAGCCCGAGCAGAATAAGGAAGTTTGGGCGAAATGTAAACTGATTAATAAGCTAGAAGAAACATTTGAATAAATAACATGTGCAAACTTGTAGACTACATATTAAGAAATGTTTAAGTTAGATTTTCCTTGAAAGACTCTTGAAAGTTAAAGTTAAGTAGTGTATCTTTTAAAAAAAAAAAAAATAAAAAAAATGTAAAAGTAAGACAAGAAGATTGCTTGTTGGAGCAAAACTGAGCAGTTTGTTTCTTATAGTGATAGTATTAGAATAAGATTTCAAATATTTCTGTCTTGATTTTTTTCATTCTGCAAAATCCTGCATGTTGTAGAGTGGTAAGCCTTAGTAGCAGAATTTGTCAGGAAATGTATACCTTTGTATTGTTTGTTAATTAATGATGGGAATTGTCTTGCTAGATAGAAATGAATGACTGGAATTGTAATCTGTTCTTACTGTTTTTCCTGTTTTACTTTGTTTCAATGAGTGTTTGAGTTTTATACCTACAGCTGAACTAAGAAGTACAGTGATCTCGGAGAAGATGGAGCAAAGAAAAGATGGATCTGTGTGCTTGCAGCTTGCAACACTGTTTTCAAACATATCCCAAGCGATCACCCCTGGTGTATTAGTACTTATAAATATATTGTTAAAGTTTAAATGCTATTAGGTTTGTTAAGTTCTTTTACAGTTAAGTATTACAACTAGATTTTATAAGAGTTAACTACAACTATACATAGCTATGTGTGTTATAGCAAGGATTAGGTTCTGTTAAGATTACGTACGTAATCTCATGCATATGCAATCTTTTAATTATCATGTTCATGGTACCATGGTCTTTTTAGTCAAAAGTGTTTGGCAAAGTCTGTTATTTTACAGTCTGCACAACCTGTGTTATGTTTGTGTAACTGTCTCTATTATTTGCTCAGATTTAAGTAACCTTCTTAGTTGTTGTTTCTAACAGTTTTCTCCTAAGATCTGTGCTAGGGAAATCCCTCCAGTTAGAGCCCTGGCCCTGGCCAAGCCTTGACTCTCCCTGGTCGGACATCTACCAATGGACCCAGGTGTTTCTGCATCCAAATCGTATTTAGGTCGGGTTTGACTTAATAATTGGAATTTATATCAGCTGGATCCTTTTTGGGGTGGACCTGGAGATCCTATCCGGAAGGGCTTTCCATGTCTTCACTGAAACAAGGCAGCTGTTGCAGACCCTGGATGTTAGCATAGTATTCCAGAATTCAGTAAGGTATTACCCTGATTAACAGCCTTCAGAGACAAAGCAATTGAAGCTAATTTGCTGAACTATTGGGTAATGAAAAAATCACAAGATTCACCTTAGAATGTTTAGCACATAGTATTAGAAATATTCTTATGTCTAGTTATGTGTGTTTCTTACTGCGCTACCTATGACAAATGGCTGGTAATGCCATAAACAAACTCATACTGATTAAAACAGAAAGGGGAATTGTAAGTTTGCAAGTATGTGTGTTAAATCACGAAAAAGATACAGATAATTGTACACTTAAAGTACGCCTTTAAGAGACTGGTTAACAAGCTTAAGTTTTAAAGA
>JAVTVJ010001765.1:0-100843 GCA_034509425.1 Eopsaltria australis | reverse complement strand
AGCACACTTACTTAAATTTACTTGATTGTTTGTTGTGAGATGATGATTAGGAGTAGGCAAAGCAGGTTCAAACTTTATAAAGTACAAAGAAACTTTATTAATATACTTAAGACAAAGGGAAAGAGAAAAAAAACCAAGAAAAACCAGAACAAACTCTTTAGACTACCCTTCTTTCCCCCACCTCTCTATTTCATTCTCTTTAACAACATACAAAAGACAACACTTCGACTTCCAGTCAGTTTACTACTTCAGAAATAGCTCGTGTTCTAGTTTATTTAGAGAAAGCTTCTATTTGCTTACACCCATGATCCTCGGCTAAGAAAATACATTTTTATTGTCTTCTGCCTCACCTAGCCGCTGCCCGAGGCAAAGTCCAGCTTAATGGTGGATCCCTCCCACACCAGTAGCCTTCCCACAGCCACTATGGTGGGTTATGAACAGTCCACAGGGTACCTGTTTTAAGGATGCACAGTTCAAATGCAGCAACAAAGAAAATCCCTTCTTCTGTGCTTAGCAACACAGGTTCTCCTGACAACTCAGGTTTTCTAGCATTCTCCCCGGGACCAGGGCTCTGGGTCACAGCCTCTCCTTTCTCTTGGTTCAAGTTTCTCATCAGGCTGTACTTTTTCAACACTTACTTGTCTGTATTTAGGTATTTCAGTTCATTGGCTGCAATAAGAACTTCACATCCCCCTTTGGACTATATCTTCATATATTACAGAGAATTTATTAGCTCAGTCCCCAACCATGGTTCTCCAAAAGAATTTTCAACTTCACTCTTGAAGCAACTTCCCATGCACCTCCTTGTAAGTATCAGTTCTGCTTTCCTCACTTACTATAAAGTCTCTGCGCTGCACTATGTAGATGTCCTCACTCGTTCCTCTCTCTGCGAGGAAGGATGGGTGTCTGTGAGTTTAGTCCAGGCATGGAGAGAGTTAACATCTGTCTCTCTCTCTCTCCGGCAGTGTGAGGATCACGTGCTCTTTGCCGGGCTGTTTGAACAGGCCCGAGCTGGATGGAGTCCGGCCCGGTCCTTGCCTGGCCCAGAGCAGGGGCCTGGCTCTCTCTCTCGTGTAGCTGGCACACTGGCTGAGCTGTATCTGCTGAAGATTCCAGCCGTTCCTCCCCTATGCCCGGCTGCAGCGGCACGGCCGCTCCAAACTTCCCTCCCCCCCCCCCTTTGGAAGAGGCGGGGGGGGGGGGGGGGAGGGGGGGAAGTGCTTGGGCCTTACCAGCGAGAGAAGCAGGAGCTGCTCCTCTCTACACAGCAGCAGCAGGTCAAAAGAGGAAGAGCTTCAGAGAGTCTCTGCTTATATATGGTTTTTTCCTCGAAGGCGGATCAACTTTTTAATTAGTTTACCTACCTATCAATCCTTAAAACTACCTGATTATTGGCTCTCTCTCGCAGGAAGTAAGTTGTATTCCTTCCTGAAGCACAGATCAATTCCTAGATTTTGACCCCTCTGGCCTAACCCAGGACACCTGTTGTTTCTAACCCATACACTCTCTTGAATCATATCCCTCCCTGTCACACATGGTACAGCGTGATAGACCTAAAGGATGCATTTTGGGCCTGTCCACTAGCAGAAAATAGCAGGGACTTATTTAAATTTGAGTGGGAAGACCCTGAGACAAGGAGGAAACAACTACGGTGGACAACCTTGCCTCAGGGATTCACTGAGTCTCCGAATCTCTTTGGACAAGCCCTGCAATCTCTCCTTATATCCTTTGAGTGAAGTGAGGAGATAATTATTTTAAAATATGTAGATGATTTATTAATTTTAGGATCAGACAAGGAAACTGTCCGAAACTCCACTATTAATCTGCTGAATTTTCTTGGGAGAAAGGGGTTGCGCATTTCAAAGAAAAAGCTACAGTTTGTAGAACAGGAGGTGAAATATTTAGGACATTGGCTAAGTCAGGGAAGTAAAAATCTGGATCCTGGAAGAGTACAGGGTATATTATCTCTTCCCCCGCTTCAAACCAAAAAGGAAGTTAAGAAGTTATTAGGATTACTGGGATACTGCAGGCAGTGGATTGAAGAGTATTATAAAATAGTAAAATTTTTATATGAAAAGCTGATTGGCGAAGATAATATCTGTTGGACACAGGAAGATGACCAGAGACTAGAAATAGTAAAAGGAAAACGTATAGAAGCTCCAGTCTTAAGCTTGCCAGATGTAGCCAGACCCTTTCAGTTGTTTGTTGATTCAAATGAAGGAGTAGCCTATGGGGTACTCACACAGGAGTGGGGGGGGGAGGGGTTCAAGAAGCCTGTAGCGGTTCTATCTAAATTATTAGATCCTGTGACCAGAGGATGGCCAGTTTGTGTACAAGCTATATCCGCCGTAACACTGTTAGTAGAAGAAACCCAGAAACTCACATTTAGTGGGACCTTAGTAGTATATACACCACATGCCATACAATCTGTGTTAAACCAAAAAGCAGACAAGTGGCTCACGGATTCAAGGATGCTGAAATATGAAACAATGCTTTTAGAAACTGAAAATCTAAGCATTTCCATAAGTAATCATGAAAATCCTGCCCAGTTTTTGTATGGGGAACCAGAGGGGAAAGTTACTCATGACTGCTGAGAATTAATAGATTATCAAACTAAAATCTGGGAAGACTTAATGGGATGTGAATTACCACATGGAGAAAAGTTATTTATTGATTGGTCTTCCCAGTGCCAGCAGAGGCGGCGAATGTCTGGGTATGCAGTAGTAGATGGGAGAACTACGGGACTTAAAGAAAAAGGAGAATTTCCCAGTCACTGGTCAGCCCAGTCTTGTGAACTATGCGCTATTAACAGAGCCCTGAAATTACTAGAAGGAAAAGTGGGGACGATCTTTACAGATTCAAAATACACATATGGAGTCGTACACACCTTTGGGAAAATCTGGGAGGAAAGGGCATTGTTAAATTCTAGGGGAAAGGGACTAATACATGAAAGACTTATATTAGAAGTCTTAGAAGCATTAAGGTTACCTAAAGAAATAGCTGTGGTACATATAAGGGGACACCAAAAAGGGAGGACCCTGGAAGCAAGGGAAAATAATTTAGCAGACCAAGAAGCTAGAGATGCAGCAGAAAATGGAAACGAAAAAGTTATGTTACTCTTAACTCCGAGCAGGGAAGAATTAGAAGTTCCAAAATTTAGCAAAGCAGAAGAAAAGGAACTCTGTAGGATAGGGGGGGAGCAAGACCAATCTGGGAAAATGGAAACTCCCTGACAGAAGACAGTTACTTAACAAGCCCCTCGCCAGAAAAATATTAGAAGATATGCACCCAAAGACTCATTGGGGAACTCAAGCCCTATGTGATTGCTTTCTGAGGGACTATGGATGCATTGGGATTTTTGGAATAGCCAAACAGGTTTCTAGAAATTGTATAACGTGACAGAGAATAAATACAAAGAGTATGAGAAAAAACACACCAGGGGAGACGTGAGTTAGCTTTGCGTCCATTTCAGAGCATCCAAGTAGACATTACTGAACTTCCCCAAGTACAAAAATGGAAATTTTTATTAGTGATAATAGATCACTTAACCCATTGGGTGGAAGCCGTTCAAACTGTTAGGGCTACAGCCAACACAGTATGCAAAACCCTCCTGGAACAAATTATTCCCAGCTATGGAATAGTTAACAAAATAGACTCAGACAGAGGAACACACTTTATGCCCAAGGTTTTACAGCAAACAACACAGGCTCTGGGAATAGAGTGGGACTTACATACCCCATGGCACCTCCAGAGTTCAGGTCGAGTAGAATGAATGAATCAGACCCTAAAAAACACCTTAACCAAACTAATGATTGAAACGCGGATGTCTTGGATAAAATGTTTACCTCTGGCCCTATTAAGAGTCAGGACCCAGCCCAGATCAGATTTAGGGGTGTCTCCTTATAAATTGATGTTTGGGCTACCTTTTCTGACCACTCAACATCAAACTACTACTTATGAAGAAGGGGAGGCAAGCATTAAAAAAATACATCACCACAATTGCCCAAACATTAGAGAAATTGCGAGCCAGAGGGCTGATTCCTCAAACTTCCCCCTTAGATTTTAAAATCCATAATATTCACCATGGGGAATGAGTACTGGTTAAAACATGGAAGGAGCAGACTCTGGCTCCACAATGGGAAGGTCCGTTCCAGGTGTTGCTGAAGACCGAGACAGCGATCTGAACCAAGGAGCAGGGCTGGATTCACGCTGGCAGAATTAAAGGACCCGTGGAAGAGGCCAAGGAGTGGACTATAACCTCTACGCCCAGTGATACAAAATTAACTCTTAAGCATGGACACGGGGGTAATGAGCTCTGAGAACTCAAATAATCTGCAGAGAAATCTAAGTAAATAATGAAGAAATAAAATCCAGTCTGTATCAGTGGTTCCAAATAGCATAAGGGGATGTCCTGAAGCCCCTGCATTAACCTCCTTGGGAGGGGCCATTCCACCCCAGACCAGAGGATCAGGATTGTATCAAACAAGAGGGTCCTAATGTGCTTGCATTAGCTTGTGAATTGTATGAGGAAAAAATCACATTATATCCAGACCTAGAAGAATTATTGCGACCTCCACCAATACCCATTCACATACCTTGCTTAATTCATCCTAATAGTCGGCACTGTAGCTGGGTCAAGTGTAAGTGTATAATCTGTAAGTGAAATTTTTTTTGCATTGCCCATAGACAACGACCTCGATGCCCAAAGTGCCATGGGAGAGAAATCCCTGATCCTCGAAACCTAACAGAGATTGTAACCCTACTCTGTGGCTGGGAGCTAGGACTCCCTGCTAAGTGGGAAATACCAAAGGAGAACTGGGGAAACTCAATATCCTGTATGGCCCAAGAGGTAACAGGACACTTAGTACATTAGCATAAGAATGATGCAAATTCCCAAAGGCCCAGAGGGAATCACGACCAACCAAGAGAAGCGATCTGTGTGACTTTCCTGTCTAAAACATCCCCACTTCAATCACCAAGCCTGGGTACTCTGTAAGTGTGTAAAATGTTCTAATAAGTGGTATTGCTCTTCAACAAAGAGGCATTCCCACTGTCTGAACTGCCGAAAGCATAAAGAGCAAAAGAATCATGCAGATGCTGTGGTAGAACAAATTTTGTGTGGGTGGGAATTACTGATACCTGAAATATGGGAAATTCCTGAGGAAAGGTGGGAGCAAGAATTGCGCTCATGTGAAGTGCAGTTTGCAACGAATGGTGTAAAGAGGGCAAGACCGGGTTGGCCTCTGCACCTGCCTTAGAAATAGTCCAGCCACGAGCGGCAACCTCAGAGGGCAAGAGACGAGGAGGTGCAAACCATGCTAGACCTCTGAATAAAACCGTGGCGATCATAATTATTGCATGTATTTTTGCATGGATAACCCCTAGCAACGCAAGCCCAGCAAGCCCCTGCTCCAAGTGCAAACCCCTCATACGATGGAGGCGATGGAATGATCGTGCCTCTCATCTGACCTGGCACCAGACAATGAATAACAAATGCTATTATGAAAAATCCTTAGAAGCTTGTAATCATGGGAAAATCTCACTATGGGTAGCTAAATTGAAACCTTCAGGCAAACACAAGGTCGGATCACTCTGCCCTAAGGGACAGTATGTTTGTTTCATTAAAGCAGGAATGCGTGGCATTTCAGGCAGTGGGGGTGCACAGGATAGAATCAAAAAGGAATCAATAAAACAGCAAGCACCGACTCTCAAAGGCACTCCGAAACAGACCCAGTCACTCTCAACTGTCTGAGATTCCTTCTATAAAAAGGTTAAAGAGCAGCTAAAAGAAACATTACCTCTCCCTCCAGTGGGTGAAAATCTGTTTATAGATTTAATGGAACGGATAGCACAAGTGCTATCCGTCAAGGACTGTTGGATATGTGCAGGAGCATTAACAACAGAACTGTAGCCCTGGAAAGGGATTAGTCTAAGTGTCCCTGAAATTCTTTTGAGGAATAAAATTAAAATATCCAGAGAACACCGCCTCGCAGGGTGGATGCTAAATTCGGGAGTAATGGGTGAGGAGTGCCTTGGAAGAGACAGACAAACAATGTATAAAACTTGGGTAGGAATGACCCCGTGTAAAAGAACCCTGTTTACAAATACCGTTGGTGATCCCCAGGAGCCCCAGATGGCTATTGGAATCTGAGTAATCAGCCAAATGAAAACTGCAGCAGCTGGGAAAACATTACCTTATTCTGGTGTAATGGTGGCAATAATGACTTTATCAGTCCTTTTGCAGGCATGACAGAATTACATAATTACTGGAGCTGTAGTAACAGTGTCAATATATCGTGAGATGCTCCTGAATAGGCTCTTTTGGATTTGTGGGAGAAAAGCTTACATTAAGCTACTGAAAGATTGGAAAGGAATATGTACAACTGGAACCATTCAGCCAGGATTTTTCTTCTGCCAAAGGCAGTGGGGAAACATTTAGGCATTCCAGTTGATGAGGATTTACAGAGACAGAAGCGAAGCTCAGTGGGGAGTATCCATATAGGAGGTACTCAAAAGTGGAAAAATGAGGAATGGCCACCTCAAAGAATAATAGAATATTATGGTCCAGCCACCTGGGCTCAGGATGGATCATGGGGATATAGAACCCCCATTTACATGCTAAATAGGTTAATAAGACTCCAAGCAGTGGTTGAAATTATTAGCAACAAAACTGCTTCGGCTTTAGAATTGGTTACTGAACAGTTATCTCAAACCAGTGCAATGACTTATCAAAACTGTTTAGCCCTTGGCTATCTGTTAGCAGAAGAGGGAAGAGTGTGTGGAAAATTTAATTCCTCTGATTGTTGCCTGCAAATAACTGATAATGGTCAAGCTATACTCGATATTGCCACAGACATACAGAAGGTTGCTCATGTGCCAGTTCAAAAATGGGAAACAACATTAGAGACTGGGTGGTGGGATAATTTATTAGGGATAGCATGGTGGAAGTAATTGGATCTTTTCTTTTTGTGCACAATTGCAGGGTTAGTATTCCTTCCTTGTTTAATCCTCTGTTTTATCAGACTAATCACAAGTGTCATCCAAAGTATGCAGGTAATCCCTATGCCTTTAAATTCGGAACAAGCCACTTCGGGAACAGCTCAAAGGATAATGGTACTGAAGAAACAGAACAATCCCGAAGACCCCCTCGAAGTGGTCTGACAAATCTGTAAAAATTTTGAACGCAACAATGAGGCTTAAATAAAGATTGTAACTCAATGCAACATAATTGAGGAAAAATAAAAGGGGGGAGTTGTAATGAATGAGTAAATGATAAATGTTGGCTCTTCGTATATTTTGTAGAAATAGTGTTATGATAAAATATAGTTAAGTAGAAACTAGATTGTAGTGAAATTATAACCTCGAGATAATTGCGATATATCAAAAAATGTAGTCATAAATATATAGCTATAAACGTTGCTCGAGTTGATGAATTACAGAGCAGAGGATTTCAGAAGAGACAAGAGAAGATAAGGCACTCACCCCAATTCATAGCTATCAAAAGAAGTCTCTGCCTGACACTCACCAGACTTGGAAGAGGCGCCAAGACAGCCGGAGGCAGGACAGAGACCAGGGAGAGAGGGGCGTGAGGTGTAAATTTTCCTCTGAGCTTAATGAATATGTAACAGTTAAAGAAAGTATTTAACCCATTTGTGAAATGAACAAAAATGGTGCCTCTGGCAGATATGCTATACACCCCAGTGCTGTTTTTGCTTTGTTCTACTTATAATTGTTCAATATTATTTTACTAAAAATTTTTGTTCATGGACCCATTTCTAGCAGAATTGAGTCAGACAATGGGACTCATTTTCAAAATCTTAAAAATCCTGGGCAAAGAGACATGGCATTCAGTGGATATATCAAATTCCCTATCATCCACAGGCCTCTGGGAAGACTGAAAGATATAACGGGCTGCTAAAAACTATGTTAAGGGCATTAGGTAATTGGACATGGAAGCACTCAGATACAAACTTGGCAGAAACCACTTGGCTAGTCAACACTGGGGGATCTGCTAACCACCCTGGTCCTGCCCAAACTAAGCCCTTAGACACTGTGGAAGGAGACAAGGTCCCTGCATTACACATAGAAAAGTTGCTGGGAAAGTCAGCGTGGATTTCTTCCCCCATGGAAAAAGGCAAATCCATGTGTGGGATTGTCTTTGCCCAAGGACCTGGGTGTACTTGGTGGATGTCCTGGGTTTGCCTTAGTTGAATTTCTGGTAAAGAAGGGAGGAAGAAAGGTCAGCCATGGAAGTAATTTTTCCCTATAAGGAAAAATTACAGCTTCCTCTGTACCTGACAGAACCAATACGTAGCTAGTTCTGAATATTGATACCCGGTTAAACCAGTTATAGAAGCTGGACACGCCTCTATGAACCATATTTAAGAAAGGAGAAAACCTGCTTTTCTGCAAAAGATTGGAAGTCTTTCCCCCCCCCCCCCCCCCCCCCTGTAAGGCCGGCCCGCGTCGGCCCGCGCAGCCTGGCTGCCGGGATGGAAGGGGGCGGGGGGGAAAGGGAAGGGAAGCCCGAGCCGGGCTGCGGCGCGGGCTTTTGAAATCTTGTTGCTGAGCCCCGCCCGCAGTCGTCGGGCCGGGCCGGGCCGGGCCGGGCCCTGCTGCGCCGGGCCGCGACGCAGGGGCATCTGAGATTCTGCCGCTGCTGGGCTCCAGCCCGCAGCCGCCGGTGGGGAGGAGAAGCTATCGGCCCGCGGCGTGCTGCTTCTGAGTCCTGGCCTGGCCGCTGAGATCTTGGCCGCTCCTCCCCAGCGCGGCTGCCGAAATGCTACACCGTGAGCAGCTCCGGCTGCTGCCCAGCAGAGATCACGTGGCCAACAGTGAGCGACAACTCCTTGATGTAGAGCCCGAGCGAAATTAACTCTTTCAGCGCCGCAAGATTCCCCAGAACAGATGAAACTGTTATAAATGAATCAGCCAATTTTATGATTAAAGAGAATTTATTAAAAATCAAAGTATAAAATTTGAAAAAGAGCCACGAAGCAAAAGCAACGCCTAGCCAGGCGATCGGTGTTGGGGTGAACTGAGTCCAAAACCCTGTCGGTTCGAACCTCACTAGTTCTCCGCTGTGGTTTCCATGAGGTGTCTTTTTATACCTTTTTTCTTCTTTGTTAATCTTATCTTTTCAATACAACAATGTAGTTTTTTCCTGTCTTTCCACCCTGTCTGACGACGGTTCCTGAAATCAGTAGTCGGTTTTGCTGAGGGAATGACTTTCTGGCGATGTTAGTTATTTATTGTATATGCACACATGGAATCCATATCCCGGATCCATATTCTTGTTTATACACATGTAGAACACACATCCTGAAGCTCTGCCAGATGAGGAAGTCCCGCGAAATGCTTATCTGTGGACATATCCTGGAGCTCTGCCAGAGGAGGAAATCCCATGAAATGTTTATCTGTGAACATATCCTGGAGCTATGCCAGATGAAGAAGTCCCATAAAATGCACAATTTTTGGCGACCACCTATTTCTGGCATTTGTGCTTTCTCTCAACTTCAGTAAAATGCTGCAATCTTAATTTTAGCACGAATTATTTTGTAACATATACCAAAAACCTACAGACATCAATCCTCTCCCGAGTAAGAGAAAGGGAAGGGTGAAGACACGTGAGGAAAACAACATGGAGACACTGAGGTCAGTGAAGAAGGAGCCGAAGCCCAGATGGGAGGAGAATAAGGAGATGCCCTGGCCTTGGAGCTGAAATTCTTATGTAAGGCCATGGTGAAGACATGATCCATCAGACTGTTATCCCTGTAATTCATAACATGCATAGGGAGATGCAGCGTCTGCCCCCAGCCTATGAGAACTGGAAAATGTAGATGTTGAAAAACTGTGATCTGACTGGAACAGAGAGAGAGAAGTAGATGTGATCTAATGAGAAGCTTGAACAGAGAAAGAGAGAGACAAGAGAACCTTTGCCACAGAAACAGAAGAGAACCTCTGTTCCCAGAGATAGAAGAAAACCTTTGCTGTTACAGTAGAACAGCTCATCCTTAAAATTGCACCCCATAAGCTGAGATGGCCCTTGAAAACAGTTGTGGGAAAAACTGTAAGTCGATGGTAGGGACTTTCACATAGAGAACAGATTTTCCTTTTCCCAGGCAGACTGTTTTGCTGTGACATTAAAGCCGCGAGAGAACTGTTTCTTGTGGAAAAGTCTCCATGGCATGGCAGGAGAAACTCCTCTCCCTAAGTGAACTGAAGAAAATATTTATTTTAGATGTGGTAAACTGACTGAAAATCCCAGGTTTTGTCTCTTTACGTTGTCAGTGGGAAAGGAAAGAGGAGTTGGGGGGAGGAAGGATGCTCTGATGGTTTATTCTGATTCTTATTATTTTTCTTTTAATTCTGTTAATAAAGCTTTCTTTATACCCTTTAAAGTTTTGAGCCTGCTTTTGCCCTTCTCCTAATTCTTATCTCACAGGGGCAACTGAGTAAATAATTTTAGTGGGTGCACTGGCATTTGGCCAGTGCTCAACTCACCACAGTGGGTGATGCAGGAGAATGGGGAGACCCGGTGTGTGCCTCAAGGAGATTTAACCTTGGGGTAAGAATAACCTATAGTGTAAGTTGTACGTTACAGGAAGTAGAGTAGCAGGAGGGACATGAACTGACAAAGAATGAATTTTGCAAGGAGCACAAAGAATGCGATGATGAACAGGGATGGTGTTGGTGCCCAACCATCAGCCATCAAGTGTACTATTTCTCCTGTCCTGACCCCACATCCTGCTGGAATGGAGACCATCTGGAGGGATGTGAAAGGACAGGCGATAGTAGTTAATAAAATGTATGTTTGGTGAACAGATGGCTTAAGGATTCTAGTAGAGTATATAGATTATATGGGATCTGAGCATGAATCAAATGGTATGGAATAGAGGGGTGGGGATTGTATTGGATCTGACCGAGGTGAAGTTCACAGCCCTTACAGTGCTATGCTTTGCATTGGGAGCTGGAAGGGTGTTGGTAACAGACCAGTGTTTTGGCTGCTGCTGAGCAGTGCTGTCCCTCTGACATTCCTTCCCCCATCAAAGGGGATGGGAGTGGACAAGATCCTGGGAGGGGACACAAGCAGGCCAGCTGACCCCAATCAGCCAAAGGGATATTCCATACCATATGATGTCAGCTCAGATATATAAGCTAAGGGAGAGAGGAGGATGGGGGGGGCGTTAATGAGGTTTCAATATTTGCCTTCCAGAGGAACCGCTACATGTGCTGAAGCCCTGCTTCCCGGGAAGCGTCCAAACATCGCTGCTGATGGGAAGTAGAGACTGACTGTTTTTTACTCTTTAGCCCATGCACACACAGATCTCTGCTTATTTCTTTCTTTTGCTGTAATAAAACTGCCTTATCTCACCCTGCTGGTTGTTCTCCATCTTATTCTCTCCCCTGTCCCAGTGGGAAAGGGAGTGATAGAGCGGCTGAGTGGGCACCTGGCACCCAGCCGGAGTCAACCTGCTGCAGTCATTTTGGGCTCTTACTTGTGAACTTTACCTTGGTCAGACCCAATACACCATGGTCTTCCCCATGGGCTACAGAGGAATCTCAGGTCCAGTGCCAGAAGCACCTCCTCCCCTTCCTACTGCACTGACTGGTGTCTGCAGAGTTGTTCCTTTTACATATTCTCACCCTGTTCTTCTCTGGATGCAATTACATCTGCACAATAACTTTTGCTTTTACTTTCTTCTTAAAGATATTATCACAAAGATGTTACCATCTTTTCTAATTGGCCCAGCCTCGACCATTGGCAAGGCTGTCTCTGAAGCTGCAAAGGCTTGGCTCTGTCAGACATGGAAGAAGCTTCTAGCAGCTTCTTACAGAAGCTGCCCCTGTAGCTCCCCGCTCCCAAAGCTTGTCCATGCAAACGCAATACAACAGCACTTTAAAAGAGGCCCTTTGCAAAGGGACTTTGTAAATGATTGGAAGCAATGATCTTAAGGGTCTTTTTAAACCTAAACAATTCTGTGATTCTTTGTACATCCCTATTTTCACAGATCAAAAAAACCTGAGCTTGATGGCAGACTGTGCCCTCCCCTGCCAGAGCAGGGCCCCTCCTGCTGAGGAAGATGAGATAGGAAAGCCGTAAAAAATGATTACTGTCCTGGTTGGAAGGACAGGTGTCTCTTAAGGAAGGCAGGAACCTCCCTTGGAATGGGAAACTGTAACCCCTCTCCCTCCGAATTATTATAAATTTGAAATCAAGAGGGTCTCAGGCAAAGATATGGGAATAGCAATAACAGTTCTTTACTAATATCTAAAACAGAGCTAACAAATAACAACAGCTATGGTGTTAACCAACAAACAGAACCAGAAACCCAGTGGCAGCCTGCTTGGCTTCAGGCACCTTTCTCTTTTGGTGCAGATCCAGTCACAGCCTGCAGGGGGCGCTCAGGGTGTGATGATTCCCTGATGGCAGCAGGGGGCGCTCTGGGTGTGATGATTCCCCGGTGGCTGCAGGGGGCACTCTGAGTGTGATGATTCCCTGGTGGCTGCAGAGGGCGCTCTGGGTGTGATGATTCCCTGGCGGCTGCAGGGGGCGCTCTGGCGTGAGCTCAGGTAGCACACGGCAATGGCGGCTGCTCGAGGCAGGGAAGGATGGAGGAGAGCCTTTGTTCCACAGACCCTCAGGGGGCAGCTGGTGTCGGTGCCGCAGCAGGATCCCCGGATACAGAGAGCTGGGACGGTAAGAGGTCCCGACGTTCAGGGGGAGCCCCGCTACAATGCAGCGAAAAACTTGGAGTGGCGTGGAGGAGCGGGGGAGAGACAGGCTGGTGGCAGGCAGCTCCCAATGGGGCAGAGAGGAAAAGACTCACAGCAGACAGTCTGGCAGCTCCGTGCTGGCCTCTTAGGGGCCGTGGGTTCAGCAGACAGCAGCTCCGACTGTCCAGCTCCGAGGGTCCCGAGCAAGAGAGCGTGACCTCCCCCCTGCCCTTGCTTTTCAGTCTCCAAAATCTCATGTTGTCAGGCTCTGCATCCATGAGGGCGATTCTGCCCCACCTTGCCAAGGAGAAAGGCCCCAGCCTTGTCCTTTGTTCTCTTAAGTACTTAGACATTAGCTCAGTCATTAGTCTCTTAGCAACCCATGGGAGAAAAATTCCTGAGGAAAAAAAACTAATTCCAAACTTCAACATTCTCCACCCTGAATTTTTTCCCATGCAAACACCTTACATCAAATTTAAACCTTCAAAGTATATACATACATGCAGATGCAGATACAAGCACGGTGTCATAAGTAGTTCACTCTAAAACAAGATCTCCTTGAGGTATGCATTGGGTCTCTCTATCTCTTTGCATCAACCACCAGGTACAGCCTGGTCCCTGAGAAAAGACAACCCCACGGATGGGATTGTCTTTGCTTGAGGCAGAGTTAACCCAAACAGTCTTTCCCAGCATGCCTCTCATGTGTACTACTGGAACCTTATCTCCATCTGCTGTTCGCAAGGGGTCAGAGTGGGCAGGCCCGGCTCGGTTGGAGGATCCTCGGGTGTTCACTAACCATGTGGCCTTTGCTAAATTAGTCTCCCAGTTCTTGAACGTCCCCTCACCCAGTGCTTTCAAGGTGGTCTTAAGCAGGCCATTGTACCATTCAACTTTCCCAGCTGCTGGTGCATGATAAGGGATATGGTACACCCACTCGATGCCATGTTCCCTAGCCCAGGTGTTTAAAAGGCTATTTTTGAAATGAGTCTCATCGTCAGATTCAATTCTCTCAGGGGTACCATGTCTCCAAAGAACCTGTTTTTCAAGGCCCAGGATGGTGGTCCGGGTAGTGGCATGAGGCACAGGGTAGGTCTCCAGCCATCCTGTGGTGGCTTCTACCATTGTGAGAACGTAGCGCTTGCCTTGGCGGGTCTGGGGCAGTGTGATGTAATCAATCTGCCAAGCCTCTCTTTACTTATATTTGGACCACCGTCCACCATACCATAGAGGCTTCACCCGCTTGGCCTGTTTGATCGCGGCGCACGTCTGACAATCATGGATCACCTGGGAGATACTGTCCATGGTTAGGTCCACCCCTCGGTCTAGTGCCTACTTATAGGTGGCATCTCTGCCCTGGTGGCCTGAGGCATCATGGGCCCATCGGGCTAGGAACAACTCCCCTTTGTGTTGCCAGTCTAAATCTATCTGTGCCACCTCTATCTTCGCAGCATGATCTACCTGTTTGTTTCTTCTGATGTTCCTCGTTAGCTCGGCTCTTAGGGACATGGGCGTCTACATGGCGGACTGTATTGGGTCTGACTGGGGTAAAGCTCACAGGCCTTACACTGCTGTGCTTTACTTTGGTAGCTGGCGTTGATAACAGAGCAGTGTTTTGGCTACTGCCAAGCTGTGCTGTCCCTCTGACATTCCTTCCCCCACTGAAGGGGATGGGGGGGGGGGAAAAATCCTGGGAGGGGACACCAGCAGGCCAGCTGACCCCAGTCAGCCAAAGGGATATTCCATACCATATGACATCAGCTCAGATATATAAGGGAAGGAAGAGAGGAGGAGGAGGAGGCACTCAGGGCTGGTCCATGTTTGCCTCCTTGAACAACCGTCACGCGTGCTGAAGCCCTGCTTCCCAGAAAGTGTCCAGACATCGCTACTGATGGGAAGTAGAGATTGATCTTTTCCCTTCTGCTCTTGCGCGTGCAACTCTCAGCTTGTTCGTTCTATTTTTTCCCCGCGGTAATAAAACCGCCTTTTCTTACCCTGATAGTCTTTTTCAATATTATCCTCTCCCCTCTCCCAGTGGGAGAGGGAGTGATAGAGTGACTGAGTGGGCACCTGGCACCTGGCCGGGGTCAACCCACGACAGTCCCTTTTGGCGCCCGAACGTGGGGAGAGATAAAGGCAGTTTTTTCTATATATACATACATTGCATGCTCTAGTAATTATCAACTGCAGCTCTCAAGTAGTAAACTCCTGCGTGGCATACGGCCTTCGGCTGCCACACTGCTTATCTTTGTTTTGCTATGTTTGGGAACATGTTGAAACAAACAATGACTGTGAATGAATATAACTACTTCTCTCTGCCCTGGGTGAATTTGAGTATAGATGATCTTTTACTGCAGGCTCCGGTGATTATTGCCAACCCTTACATAAGCCTTCTGATATTATTAATAATCTTAGCCAACACTGTTACCTTATGGAATTCATGGAAACTGTCATCTCCCTGGTACAGAAGGAAACGACCCTCGGGTGAGGAGCTGTTAAAATCTGCCCTGAGGTACCCAGTTCCTGGGTGGAAAGGTATATGGAGGGATTTGGGCAGGTTCCTAGGGCGGTTATCACCTCCCGTTGCCTGGGAGTTTACTCCTGAAGAGGTAAATAACCCTAACAAACTGGCCCGTCGGCTGACAGAAGGGTGCCTTGTTTACTCCCAGGAATGTGAGCAGCTTCTCGCCCTGTACTGGGGGCTGGCCTGGGCTTACCGGGCCTCTGTTCAATATTCTCAGAGGACTGTGGTTGAGGCAGGAACTCAAACTGTGTCTGAGGACACTATAGCTGAGACAGGGACACAAACTACAACTGTGGCTGAGGCAGGGATACAAACCATAACAACTATGTCTGAGATAGGAACCCAAACCACAACAACTACAGTAATTGCCCCGGTAGTGAAAACAAAAAAATGGACAAGGCAAGTTTCAGGCTGGTTAGTAAGAGAAGAAGAAGAAGAGGAAGAAGAGATGGGGCTAGATCAAGAGGCAGGTCCCTCAGCAAAGGAATCGAAGGGAGTGAGGCAGATTAAACAGGAGACCGAAGTTACTCGGTCCCTGACCCCATCCGAACTTCGAGACTTGCGAAAGGATTACAGCCGCCAATCAGGTGAGAGGATTCCTGCATGGCTGCTGCGATGCTGGAATAATGGGGCCGATAGTCAGCAGTTAGAAGGTCATGAAGCCCAACAGATGGGATCCCTTGCTAGGGATCAGGAAATTGAAAGAGGACTTGCAAAGAAAGGAGCAACTTGTAGCCTCTGGAGACTGCTTCTTTCAAGTGTGAAGGCAAGATATCCTTTTAAGGAAGATCTTGTAAAGTCCCCAGGGAAGTGGACCAATGTGGATGAAGGTATCCAGTACCTGAGAGAATTAGCAGTGCTGGAAATTGTCTATAGTGATCTAAAGGATGATAGCATCACCATAGATCCAGAGGATGTCCCTTGTACACTTGCCATGCGGAGGAAGGTGGTTCAAGGCGCCCCAGCATCATATTCCAGCAGCTTGGTGGCACTTCATTATCCACAAATAGATACACCAACTGTAGAGTTGGCGTCCGCCTGGCTCCGAAATGTAGAAGAAACTCTGGGTGCTCCCTCATCCCTGTGAGCCAGCACCCCAACTTTTAGGGGCAGCCCAAGAGATCGCTCCTCTCCAACCCCAGTCAGAGGGAAAGGAATCCCCAAGAACAGGCCACGTAACGAGCTCTGGTTTTTTCTGTGTAAGCATGGAGAGGACATGAGGAAATGGAAAGGTGAACCAACCTCTAAGCTGAGCGTCCAGGTCTGTGAACTGAGGGGGAAGAGACCTGTTAAGAAGGGGCCACCCAAGAAGACTGTCAGTGTAGTTACCAGACAGAGACCAGAAGACAATCAGCGATTTCCCAGATATAAGAAAACCAAAACTGTTTCCTACAGTCCTGAGGAGGGAACTTCTGATTTGGCATCACAAAGGTCAGACAGTGAATATTCTGACCAGGAACAGGAATAGAGGGTCCCTGCCTCCAGCCAGAAGGAGGAAAGGGATGACCGGGTATACTGGACGGTGTGGATTCGATGGCCTGGCACATCAGATCCACAGAAGTACAAAGCTTTAGTGGACACCGGTGCACAGTGTACACTGATGCCATCAAGGCACAAGAGTGCAGAAGCCATCTGGATCTCTGGAGTGACAGGGGGATGCCAGGAGTTGTCGGTAGTAAAAGCTGAGGTGAGCTTAACAGGGGACAGATGGCAAAGACACCCCATTGTGACTGGCCCAGAGGCCCCTTGTATCCTTGGCATCGACTACCTCAGGAGAGGGTATTTTAAGGATCCAAAGGGATATCGATGGGCCTTTGGTGTAGCTGTAGTGAGTACAGAGAAGATCAAACAGTTATCCACCCTGCCTGGCCTCTCAGAAGATCCCTTCATCGTAGGATTGCTGCAGGTGGAAGATCAACAAGTACCGATTGCTACCAGGACAGTGCACCGGAGGCAGTATCGTACCAACCGGGACTCCGGGACTCCTATCCATGAACTAATTCATCGACTGGAGAGCCAAGGCGTTATCAGCAGGACCTGCTCACCCTTCAACAGCCCCATATGGCCAGTGCGGAAGTCAAATGGGGAATGGAGGCTGACAGTGGACTATCGGGGCCTGAATGAAGTCACACCACCTCTAAGTGCTGCCGTACCAGACATGCTGGACCTCCAATATGAGCTAGAGTCAAAAGCAGCCAAATGGTATGCAACGATTGACATAGCTAATGCATTTTTCTCAATCCCTCTGGCGGCCGAGTGCAGGCCACAATTTGCTTTCACTTGGAGGGGTGTCCAGTACACCTGGAACCGACTGCCCCAGGGGTGGAGACACAGCCCCACCATCTGCCATGGCCTGATCCAGGCTGCTAAGGAACAGGGTGGAGCTCTGGAACACCTGCAATATATTGATGATATCATTGTGTGGGGTGATAGAGCAGGAGAAGTTTTTGAAAAAGGGAAGAAAATAATCCAAATTCTTCTGAAAGCTGGTCTTGCCATAAAACAAAGTAAGGTGAAGGGACCTGCACAGGAGATCCAGTTTCTAGGAATAAAATGGCAGGATGGGCACCGTGATGTGCCTACAGAGGTGGTTGACAAAATTGCCAATATGTCTCCACCAGTTACTAAGAAAGAAACACAAGCTTTCTTGGGCCTTGTAGGATTCTGGAGAATGAACATTCCAGGCTATAGTCAACTTGTGGGCCCCCTCTATCGAGTGACCCAGAAGAAGAATGACTTCAAGTGGGGCCCTGAGCAGAAACAGGCCATTGAGCAAATCAAACAAGAAATAGCTCATGCGGCAGCTCTTGGGCCTGTTCGGACAGGATCAGATGTGCAAAATATACTCTATACTGCAGCCGGGAATCAGGGCCTCACCTGGAGCCTCTGGCAGAGGACCGCAGGAGAAACCCGAGGTCGGCCATTAGGATTCTGGAGCAGGAGTTACCGAGGATCAGAAGCCCACTATGCTCCAACTGAAAAAGAAATACTAGTGGCTTATGAGGGGGTTCGAGTTGCCTCGGAAGTTGTTGGGACAGAAGCATGTCTCCTCTTGGCACCACGATTGCCTGTCCTACACTGGATGTTCAAAGGAAACATTCCCTCCATGCATCATGCAACCAGTGCTACATGGAGTAAGTGGGTGGCCTTAATTACACAACGAGCCCGAATGGGAAAACCCAACTTCCCAGGAATCCTAGAAGAGATTTTGAGTTGGCTAGAAGCCATAGATTTTGGAGCACTGTCTGAGAAGGTGACTCGTGCCCAAGAAGCACCACCATATAACGAGTTACCAGAAAACGAAAGAAAATATGCTTTATTTACTGATGGATCCTGTCAAGTGACAGGAAACCATCGGAGGTGGAAAGCTGCTGTGTGGAATCCCACACGACAAGTCATTAAGACTGCTGAAGGGGAAGGTGAATCAAGCCAGTTTGCAGAGGTGAAAGCCATCCAACTAGCCCTAGAGATTGCTGAGAGAGAAAAGTGGCCCATACTCTATACCGACTCCTGGGTGGTGGCTAATGCCCTATGGGGATGGCTGCAGCAGTGGAAGAAAACCAACTGGCAGCGCAGGGGAAAACCCATCTGGGCTGCTGCATTATGGCAAGACATTGCTGCATGGATAGAAAACATGACTCTGAAAGTATGCCATGTAGATGCCCATGTGCCCAGAAGTCGTGCCACTGAGGAGCATCAAAACAATGAACGGGTAGATAAGGCCACCAAAATTGGAATAGCTCAGGTGGACCTAGATTGGGAGAGAAAGGGTGAGCTATTTATAGCCCAATGGGCCCACGAAAAATCAGGGCATCTTGGAAGGGATGCAACATACAGATGGGCTCGTGATCGAGGGGTGGATCTGACCATGGAGGCCATCACACAGGTTATTCATCAGTGTGAAACATGCGCTGCCATCAAGCGAGCCACACGAGTGAAGCCTCTTTGGAGTGGAGGGCGGTGGCTGGGGTTCCAGTATGGTGAAGCCTGGCAAATTGATTACATTGGGCCATTGCCACGAACACGCCAAGGCAAGTTACATCCTCACCATGGTGGAGGCCACAACTGGCTGGCTGGAAACGTACCCAGTAAACCACACCACGGCTCGGAACACAATTTCAGGTCTTGAAAGACACATTTTGTGGCGACATGGAACCCCAGATAGAATTGAGTCCGACAATGGGACTCATTTTCGAAATAATCTTATTAACTCCTGGGCAAAGAGGCATGGCATTAAGTGGATATATCATATTCCTTATTACCCACCGGCCTCTGGGAAGATTGAAAGATATAATGGACTGTTAAAAACTATGCTACGGGCACTAGGTAACGGGAAATGGAAGCATTGGGATGTGAACTTGGCAGAAGCCACTTGGGTAGTCAATGCTAGAGGATTTGTTAACCGCCCTGGTCCTAGAGGATTTGTTAACCGCCCTGGTCCTGCCCAGACTAAGCCCTTAGACACTGTGGAGGGAGACAAGGTTCCTGCACTACACATAGGAAAGTGGCTGGGGAAGTCAGTGTGGGTTGCGTCCCCCATGGGGAAGGGCAAACCCATTCGTGGGATTGTCTTTGCCCAAGGACCTGGGTGCACTTGGTGGGTAATGCGGGAGGATGGGGAGACCCAGTGTGTGCCCCAAGGTGATTAAACCTTGGGGTAAGAATAATCTATGTTGGAAGTTGTATGTTGCAGGATGTAAGTAGCATAAGGGACATGAGCTGACGAAGAACGAATTTCAGCAAGGGGCAAGAAAAAGGCCACAATGAACAGGGATGGTGCCAGTCCTCGACAATCAAGTTTACTATTCCTCCTGTCCTGACCCCACCTTCTACTGGAAATGGAGACCACGTGGAAGGATGCGAAAGGACAGGAGATAGTTAATGTTATGGGGATGGTTTAAGGTTGTAGCTTATACTGCATGTGTGAGTAGAAAAGGATTTCTGAGCATGATGCAAATGGTATGGAATAAGGGGTGGGAATTGTATTGGGTCTGACTGGGGTAAAGCTCACAGGCCTTACACTGCTGTACTTTGCTTTGGTAGCTGGCGTTGATAACAGAGCAGTGTTTTGGCTACTGCCAAGCTGTGCTGTCCCTGTGACATTCCTTCCCCCACTGAAGGGGATGGGGGGGGGGGGCAAGATCCTGGGAGGGGACACCAGCAGGCCAGCTGACCCCAGTCAGCCAAAGGGATATTCCATACCATATGACATCAGCTCAGATATATAAGGGAAGGAAGAGAGGAGGAGGAGGAGGCACTCAGGAATCATCCATGTTTGCCTCCTTGAACAACCGTCACGTGTGCTGAAGCCCTGCTTCCCAGGAAGTGTGGGGACATCGCTACTGATGGGAAGTAGAAATTGATTTTTTTCCCTTCTGCTCTTGTGCGCGCAACTTTCAACTTGCTTGTTCTATTTTTTTTCCCACTGTAATAAAACTGCCTTTTCTTACCCTGGTAGTTTTTCAATATTATCCTCTCCTCTCTCCCAGTGGGAGAGGGAGTGATAGAGTGACTGAGTGGGCACCTGGCACTTGGCCGGGGTCAACCCACGACACGGACCTTTACGGGTAGCTTCTCTACCCGAGTGGCAATGCCTTTCCATTCATCAGCTGCCCAGATTGGTTTTCCTCTACGCTGCCAGTTGGCCTTTTTCCACCTTTCCAGCCAACCCCATAGAGCATTGGCTACCATCCACGAATCGGTGTAGAGGTAGAGTTTGGCCACTTCTCTCTCAGTAATGTCCAGGGCCAGCTGAACTCCTTTGAGTTCAGCAAATTGGCTCGACCCACCCTCTCCTTCAGTGGCTTCTGCAACCTGTCGCGTGGGGCTCCACACAGCGGCTTTCCACTTCTGGTTCATCCCTATGATGCAACAGGAACCATCAGTGAAAAGGACATAGCACTTTTCTTCATCTAGCAGTTGATTGTATGGTGGAGCCTCCTCAGCCCGGGTTACTTGTTCTTGCTCCTCTTTGTCGGTGAGACCAAAGCTTTCACCTTCTGGCCAGTTCGCAATTATTTCTAGGATCCCAGGGCGGTTCGGATTTCCGATGCAGACGTGCTGTGTGATAAGTGCGATCCACTTACTCCATGTGGCATCGGTGGCGTGGTGGGTAGAGGGAGCCTTTCCTTTAAACATCCACCCCAGCACTGGTAGTAAGGGTGCCAGGAGGAGTTGTGCTTCAGTGCCGATTACCTCCGAGGCGGCTTGAACTCCTTCATAGGCGGCCAAGATTTCTTTGTCTGTGGGGGTGTAGTTGGCTTCAGACCCTCTGTAACTCCGGCTCCAGAATCCCAGCAGTCGGCCTCGAGTCTCTCCAGGCACTTTCTGCCAAAGGCTCCAGGACAAGCCGTTGTTCCCAGCTGCAGAGTAAAGCACATTCCTCACCTCTGGTCCTGTCCTTACTGGGCCAAGCGCTACTGCGTGAGTGATCTCCTGCTTGATCTGGGCAAACGCTTGTTGCTGTTCAGGGCCCCAGTGGAAATCGTTCTTCTTGAGGGTGACTAGGTAGAGAGGGCTCACAATCTGGCTGTACTCTGGAATGTGCATCCTCCAGAAGCCTATGGCCCCTAGGAAAGCTTGCGTTTCCTTTTTGTTGGTTGGCGGAGACATCGCAGTGATCTTATTGATGACCTCCATGAGAATCTGGCGCCATCCATCTTGCCATTTTACCCCCAAGAACTGGATCTCTCGAGCAGGTCCCTTGACTTTGCTCTTCTTGATGGCTAAACCGGCTTCCAGGAGGATCATGATGATCTTCTCTCCTTTCTCAAATACTTCTGCTGCCGTGTTCCCCCACACAATGATGTCATTAATGTATTGGAGATGCTCTGGAGCCTCACCCTTTTCCAGTGCAGCCTGGATCAGTCCATGGCAGATTGTGGGGCTGTGCCTCCACCCCTGGGGCAGCCGATTCCAGGTATATTGCACACCTCTCCAGGTGAAGGCAAACTGGGGCCTGCACTCTGCTGCCAGAGGGATGGACAAGAACGCATTGGCGATGTCAATGGTGGCATACCATTTTGCTGCCTTGGACTCCAGCTCGTACTGGAGCTCCAACATGTCTGGCACGGCAGCACTCAATGGTGGAGTCACTTCATTCAAGCCACGATAGTCCACAGTCAATCTCCATTCCCTGTCAGACTTGCGCACAGGCCAGATGGGGCTGTTGAAGGGTGAGTGGGCTTTACTGACCACTCCTTGGCTTTTCAGGTCACGGATCATCTTGTGGATGGGGATCACGGCATCTCGATTCATCCGGTACTGCCGGCGGTGCACTGTCGAGGTGGCAATTGACACTTGTTGCTCTTTTACTCTCAGGAGTCCCACTGCATTTGGATTTTCTGATAGTCCAGGCAAGGTGTTCAGTTGCCTGATTCCCTCTGCCTCCGCAGCCGCTATTCCGAAAGCCCACCTGAGTCCCTTTGGGTCTTTGTAATAGCCATTCCGGAGGAAGTCTATGCCCAGAATACATGGGGCCTCTGGAGCAGTCACAATGGGGTGTTTCTGCCACTCCTTCCCGGTCAGGCTCACCTCGGCTTCCAACAAAGTTAATTGCTGTGATCCCCCTGTCACCCTGGCAATAGAAACAGGTTCTGCCCCCACATGTCTTGATGGAATTAAGGTACACTGCGCACCAGTATCAACTAACGCTTCATATTTTTGTGGTTCTGATGTGCCAGGCCATCGGATCCACACTGTCCAAAAGACCCGGTTTTCCTGTGCCTCTTCCTGGCTAGAGGCAGGGCCCCTCTAGCTCTGGTTATCATTTCTTTCCTGGGCATACATAGCAGAGGTCCCCTCGAGGGGATCTAACAGATCGTCCTCCCTTCGGTAATATCTGGCATCGCGGTCACAGGAGGCTGAGGCTACCTTCACTTTAGTAGACCCCCCGCCTCTGTTAGTATTTCCCTCCTTGAGTTGCTGTACCCGTGCTGCCAGGGTAGCAGTGGGTTTCTTATCCCACTTCCTCATGTCTTCTCCGTGATCACACAGGAAGAACCACAGCTCAGATCGTGGGGTGTACCCTCTCTCCCTGGCTGGGGGGCGCTGGGCTCTGACTTTGGGGCTTGTGACTCGCACTGGTGCCGCACTCATCAACCTCATCTCCTCCCTCACCTCCCTCATCATCTCTTCTCTGAGGTCTTTGACCACAGCAGAGACCTGAGCCTGCATTGGGCCACTGATCATACTATCATAATTCCTGAGTTTGGTGGCTATGGAGCCCACTGTCTCTCGGTTGTCATCAGCATTAATTGTTGCAATTAAGACGGTGTATTGGGAGGGCCCTAGCTTTGCCAGATTCCACAACATTTGCCCTGTACACTTGACCTTGTCGGGGTCATTATCATGTTGTCCATCCCTCCCAAAGAGTACCTCCAATACTGCCGCTTCCCTCAGTTGTTGGATTCCCTCCTCAAGAGTCTTCCATGGTCTTCTATGATGGTACTCCTGCATTCTCTCCCTGTTGACAAACCTCTCTCTTACACTTATTAAAAGCCGTTCCCAGAGAGACAGAGGCCCGTCATCTCTTCCGAATACCTGATCAACCCCTGAGTCCTGGGACAAGGGTCCCAGCTGCTTTGCCTCAATACTATCCAGCTGCACGCCCATACCCATAAGGTCCCAGACCCAAAGTAACCAGGTTGTAAAAGGCTCACGACCCCGTCGCACAATGTCTTTTCGTAGATTACGGAGACTGTCATACCCCAGGGACTCAGTAGTGATTTCAATCTTTGGCCTCCCTACTGGTTGAGAGGGCCCTGCTTCCCCATCATTACTCACTGGCTGCTCTGGTTTGACCTTAGTCTTCCTCTTTTCCACAGGGGCAACTGCTACTGGCTGTGGCTGCCCCTCTGATCTGACTGGAGCCTGAGCGGTGATAGTGTCCCTGGGTTCCTCTGCTGCCTCATTAGACTCTCCCTCTTTGGGGTAGGGGAAGGGTTTCCCACCAGCTGGGCAAGTGTATTCTTTCAGCACTTGGCCCATCTCGCGTATCTCTTTCACCAGGACTCCCACCCAATCCGGGTGGGTTGTTTCTGAGGTGGGTTGTGGGGCTGGGTCAGACTCTGTAGCAGCATCTCTAGTGTCTGGGGCAATGTCAGGTTCTGGGATGGTGTCTCTAGTCTCTGGGGCTATGTCAGGTACTGAGGCCTCATCTTTATTGTCTGGGGTAGATGTCAGAGTGGTTATCCAAGTCAGACCTCCTTTATCCCTGAATGCTAAAAAGAGTAGGACTATGAGCAGTGCCAGCCACTGTATGATATCATTCGCATTTAGAGAAGATCTGAACCCTTCAAAGATTGGTGGAATAGGCCTAAAGAGCTGGGTGAAAGGTTGTGGGAAAATTTCTTTTGGTGTCACTTCCTCGCAGTAGGTACCATTATTAAAGTAACCCTGAAAACATGTCATTAGTGTGTGGTAGCTCTGAATCCACATGCCTGCCTTCCAGAGGAAGTTGAAAATCCATTAATTCCTCACCTTATTGACCCAAAAGACAAACTGTATAACAGCCACCGTAGCCTTAGTTATAGGGCCCATGTTTAGATATGGGGCTGCAAATGGGAGAGAGACAGCTATGACCACTTGCCATACAAACTGGGATAAGCTAGACCACATGGTGCAACCTAATGAGGTTCCTATATCCAGCACACAAAGAACTGTGTTACTCAAGAACTGTTAACCTTTTTCCTCTCGATGCCCTCGCGCCCCACTGTTGGGCGCCAAAAGCTGTCTTGGTTTGAAAGACAAGTGTCTGTTAAGGAAGGCAGGAACCTCCCTTGGAATGGGAAACTGTAACCCCTCTCCCTCCGAATTATTGTAAATTTGAAATCAAGAGGCTCTCAGGCAAAGATATGGGAATAGGAATAACAGTTTTTTACTAATATCTAAAACAGAGCTAACAAATAACAACAGCTATGGTGTTAACCAACAAACAGAACCAGAAACCCAGTGGCAGCCTGCTCGGCTTCAGGCACCTTTCTCTTTTGGTGCAGATCCAGTCACAGCCTGCAGGGGGCGCTCTGGGTGTGATGATTGTCTTGTGGCTGCAGGGGGCGCTCTGGGTGTGATGATTCCCTGGTGGCTGCAGGGGGCTCTCTGGTGTGAGCTCAGGTAGCACACGGCAATGGCGGCTGCTCGAGGCAGAGAGGGACCGAGGGGAGCCTTTGTTTCACAGACCCTTGGGGGCAGCTGGTGTCGGTGCTGCAGCACGATCCCCGGACACAGGGAGCTGGGATGGCAAGAGGTCCCAGCGTGCAGGGGGAGCCCCGCTACAATGTAGCAAAAAACTCGGAGCGGCATGGAGGAGCGGGGGAGAGACAGGCTGGTGGCAGGCAGCTCCCGATGGGGCAGAGAGAAAAAACTCACAGCAGACAGACTGGCAGCTCCGTGCTGGCTTCTCAGTGGCGTGACTTCAGCAGACAACAGCTCCGACTGTCCAGCTGCGAGGGTCCCAAACAAGAGAGTGACCTCCCCCCTGCCCTTGCTTTTCAGTCTCCAAAATCTCATGTTGTCAGGCCCTGCTTCCATGAGAGCGATTCTGCCCCACCCTTCCAAGGAGAAAGGCCCTAGCCTTGTGCTTTGTTCTTTTAAGTACTTAGCCATTAGCTCAGTCATTAGTCTCTTAGCAACCCATGGGAGAAAAATTCCTGAGGAAAAAAAAACTAAATCCAAACTCCGACACTCAGAAAGGATTTACAACTTTTGGGACACTAAATTATTAGAAAAACACAGGGTATGGGGAACCAACAGTGATACAGGTATTAACCAGATGAACAAATGCTGGGCGTTCAAAATTGTACTGGATGCAGCCCATATGTAATAGGCTTGGTATGTTGGTACAATTTTACAGCAACCCGATTGGTAATTGTGCAATGCCAGCTGGATTTTGTTAATAACCAAGGATGGAACTTTGACTTTCAAAACACAAGCTGGATTACTGGAGTCTGAGTCCCAGCAGAGCCCTCCAAACTCATTACCTTTAGTCAGAGCAATACTGAGCGGCCTTGGTCCCAAGCCTTTATGTATTTTACTGGATCCATGAAAAAGTATTCTAATATAAAAAACTTAAATTTGTTAACTGTAGGCATGTATGAAAATTAAATATGTATACAACAAAAATAAAAAAAACGCCAAAGAATATGGCAACTTTAAGAGACTGTAGGTAAAAAATTAAAATAGAATGCCAAATAATTAATGGGACTAACCATAAAAAAAAATAGCTTAAATCAGTGTTTTTGCTATAGATACGCATTAAAAAATTATAATAATTTGAATGAATTGGATGGCTAGAATAGTTTTATATCAGTATAGACTGTAAAAGTGATTTGTCTTTGGGGGCATAATTTTAACTAACATTTATTTCTAAACCACACTATTTAAACTTGAACCCAAAATTTATGAAATTGGGCCTTATGTAATGAGAAATATTGGTTAACAACTAATATTTCTGAGATATAGACAACCTTTTATACAGACATCCTTTTAAGGGCTAGACAACATTGTCTCAAAGGCAAACACTTTTTAAAGACAACACAAAGGGATTTAACTGAAATGTTAGGAACTGGATTAAAAGTTTTAAATGAAAACAAGTTATCTATCGCAATAGAACTTAAACAACCCTTATAGTCTTTTTTAACATTAAAAATCAATTAATTAATGGCAAGTTTCTAAAATATTGTCAAGTTGAGAACAAATCCAGGAATAAGATCATAACTTAATAGTTAATGTACTTAGTGTAGTGTGGCCCAAGACAATGTATCATTGGCCCTCAGTTGTATACAAGAACAATTATGAATGTAGTCAGTGACTTTTTAAATCATAAGGGAAAGAAATGAAGGTGCTTTCCCTATTGAAATTTGAAAGACTGTTTGGGACAATGCCACTGATGAAAAAAAGAAGCTCCAATACTGGTGGACCCTAGTGAATGTTACCAACATGGCCACAGCCTTTGTTTTTATTATATGTAAATTATGAAGAAACTATATTTTATCCCTCTGAGCGTAGGTTATAGGCTCAGAAAGTAGAAAAAAAAGGCAAACTGTAAATTTAGAGTATTTTGTTACTCGGGAAAACACCAGTTTATTTTTGAAAATAACATAATTGATGTTGAGGACATATGTCTCGATGTTGAACAAGACATTTGTCACTTTGAAATTTACCCAGACACTACCCAGAAAACCATGCTTGTATATAGCGGTCAGGGTTGTGTATGTTTAAAAACTGCTTGTACCTTTTGTAGTGATAGATGGTGAAAATGTAACTTTAGTGTTTAAGAAATATTCTAATTTTTCTATTTGTAATTTTGTTAAAATTATTGAGTGTAACTTTTTGTATTTAGCACTGGTTGTGTCCCACCAATTGATAAAGTCTAATTATACTATGTATCACAGACTGGTACCTACACCCATTGGAATGAACCTGACATTGGTAAGACAATTGATAAAGCAACAAGACTTAATTAAAATCTTAAAAGAAGTCTGGGAAAATGGGAAAAACACTTTGATTACCATCCATCATTACACAGAAAAAATAAGCAGTTTTACAAAAAATAAAACAAGATACAAGTCATTACTGGTGGGATGCACTTTTTGGATGGCCACCAACTGTAACTGGCATTCTAAATATGTTGTGTCACCCCATTATTGTTCTATTAATATTGGTTGGTGTTAGCCTTGTTTTATCTGGAACTGGAGAATGTTGAGACGGATGGCAATCCTAACTTTTGTATCAAATGCAAATGGTAAAGTGTTAAGAGACCACAAAAGCTTGTCAAAAGAGAAATCTGTATATTAGTAAAAGAATTTACTAACTTTATAGAAAAGGTGGGACTGATACAAGGGTCCTGGAATTTTAAGGGTTAGTCAATGTTTGTGAGTATTGCCAAATTTTGCAGCTGCTTACTGGACAAAATATACCATTTGCTTGCGCTTGCCAAGCAGAAAAGAAAGACGTAAGGGAGGATGCAGGCCATTGATGAGAGGAAGAAGACCGTGACCAAAGATCTTGCTTTTGCATCCTGAAACTGGTTTCAGCCAGCTCTAAGCTTGGGAGTTGGGCCAGGATCTCAGAAAGTATGTGCAAGGAGGCAAGGTGACCCGAGGAAGACTTGTTGCTTCATCCCAGAGACTCTAGCCCACGACCACCAGGAGGCACTGTGCAGGTATGAACATATGGAAATTACTTTTTATAATATGAAGCAGAGATAAGTAGTGAATATGTATGAATGTATTGTGTAATCTAATGCATATGTAACCTGTAACCTAATATATACCAAGCTGAGAGCCACTGACGGTGCATAAGTTTTTGGAGGAGTGATCCCCCTTGCACTTGGCACCATATTAAAACATACCTACCCTATAACTACCGAGTTGTGGGGTCTTTTCTGCACCTCACTCAGACACAGACATCAGCTTAAGGAATAGTGTAATTTACTATAATGCAAAACTGCAAAGAATTACAAAAGGATAAGCTAAGCAATGCACATAATCATTGCTACAAAGAATGCCCATAGTGATTAGAAAGATACATCACCAGCAGCCCAGCTTTTATACTGGTAAACAAACAAGCTGACATAACTTCTAGTTTCATTCTTCTGTTGGCTTTCTCCCAAAGCCTGGTCAGGGCTCAAGGAAGAACCAAGGGAGTTGTCTTTGATCCTACATCCCCCCTTAACCAGCCCAGATGTGGCCTTGTCTGGTTTCTGGATACGGAAAGGTAAATACATGTTTTGCCAATAAATGAACACATATAACAATACTTTGTTAATGAGTGGAGATATATATATATATATATATATATATATAACATTTGGTTGGAAGGTTCATCTAGAGGTCTACTTTGGCTCAGGGCCTGTTGTTCAGGCCTTAGTACTTTAATTGGTCTTTTGACCTATCATTGTGGGTTGACCTGGGCCAAATGCCAGGCACCCACCAAACTCACTCACTCACTCCCCTCTGCAGCTGGACAGAGGAGAGAAAATTTAATGACAGGTTCATGGGCTGAGATAAGGATAGGGAGAGAGATCACTCATCAAATACCATCACAGGCAAAACAGGCTCAACTTAAAGATATGAAGTGAATTTATTGCTAACAAAATCAGAGCAGGATAACAGGAAGTAAAATAAGACCTTAAAAACACCTTCCCCTCCACCCCTCCCTTCTTCCAGTTCTACTTCCTGCCCTAGCAGCACAAGGAGACAGGGAATGGGTATTATGGTTAGTTCATCACCCATGGCTTCATCCCGCTGCTCAGGGAGAGAAGTCGTTCCCCTGCTGCACGGTGGAGTCCCTCCCACAGGAGACTGTTCTCCATTAACTTCTCCGACATGACCCCATGTCACTAACAACAGCTCTCTGCAAACTGCTGCAACGTGAGTCCATCCCACAGGCAACAGTCCCCCTCAAACTGCTGCAGAGTGAGTCATTATTCCATGGGGTGCAGTCCTCCAAGGACAGGCTGGTCCAGCATGAGAGCAGGGCTCCTCTCTCCATGAGTCTCCCACAGTCTCACAGCCTCCTCTATGCATCCACCTGCTCCTGTGTGGGTCTCCTCCATGGGCTGCAGGTGGACCTCTGCATCCCCACGGACCTCCATGGGCTGCAGGGGGACAGCCTGCTTCACCATGGTCTTCACCACAGGCTGCAGAGGAATCTCAGCTCTGGCACCTGGAGCACCTCCTCCACCTCCTTCTTCACTGGTCTTGGTGTCTGCAAAGTTTTTCTTCTCGTGTGTTCTCACTCCACTCTAGCCAAAATTAAAACTACACAACAAATTTTGTTTTTCTTTCTTCTTAAATATGTTATCACAGAGGCATTACAAAACTTTCTAATTGGCCCAGCCTTGGCCAGCAGCATGTCCATCTTTGGAAAAATCAGGGATTGGCTCTGCAGGACATGGATGGAAGAAGCTTCTAGCAGCTCACAGAAGCCTCCCCTGTAGCCCCCCTGCTGCCAAACACCAGACCATGCAAACCCAATACATCTATAGATGAACTACAACCTCCATAACAATTATTTTGATAATAAAATCTGTGGAGTTTCAGGGTCGGTTTCAGACGGCCGGGACAGACGAGAGATCTCTGCAGTTGGTTTGTAGAGCATGAGGTTTATTGTAAAAAAGCGTTAATGTAAGAGACCTGCTGAGAGCTGCCAGACGCAGCCCGGAGCAGGTCAGAGAGACAAGAGAAGAGCTAAGAGAGCTAAGAGGGGTTGAAGAAGAAGAGAGAAGAGAGAGAGCTTGTCGCTTACAATACAATAAATCATCTTCTGTGTTGAATATTCTAATTTTTATTAACCAATCTAGAACAAACTACAAATCTTATAACATTGGCATACAGCTTATGAGAACTGTTGCATTACCATACAGTGTTATATTTTAAACTCTAAAAGCTGCTTTTTGGACCCTCTGCCAAGTTGGTAGTGTCTTAGGTTACAATGGTATGTATTCTATCACCATCTTCATGGGATGCTGGGGGCCGGGCGTGGCAGTGTTCCTGATGGCTGCAGAATGGTTTGCTAATGGGCGATTAGATTTAGGGCCAGGCGGGCGAATATTCCTGATGGCTGCCAGAATGGTTTTGTGACCCAGTCGTTAGGGCCAGATGGGCACTTCACTCACCCCAAACATTGCAGATAGTGGCTCATCATCCCATTGTGAGATGCCCCGCCCAGGGGGAGGAACCAATGTATCCCGATCTGCATATAAACTGAGATTTGAAGCACCACAGGCAGCTTTTTCCACGGGATTCCCAGAGGAAGACTAGACCCTTCTACACCACCACTGGACCTTCAGAGGAGAACTACACCTTTCACAGGATCATTGCTTCAACAGAATCACATTTATCACTCCCAGAGAACTGCAACCACCTTCTAAGTGGACTACTACCAACACCCTGACCGACAGGGTGTCAGGTTGTATTCTGACTCTGTCAGTGTTTTTTTTGGGTTTTTTTTTTTTTTTTTTTTGTATTACTACATTTTTCCTATTAAATTGTAGTTCTGACTTTGAGCCTCTCACTGATTTGCTTTCAAACTACCACAGGTAGGGTGTGCTCTGACCCTTGGACCTGTCTGCAATCAGAGGGTATTGTTTAATCAAAGGGGGGATTACCTGCAGTGGCCATGCCATTGTTTTCTAGTTGTTCAGTAACTGGGGTTTGGTATCTCAAGGCTTGTCTTCACTTCAATCTCGCTTACAGTTTCTAGATTCTCAGCATCTTTTGCTAGGTAATCATATTTATAAGGCTTTCTTATTTCATCTTCCCCAACAAAAATCTTAGATTTAGGTATTAGCCATAAAGCCATCACCTCTTCTTCTTCAATTAAGTGCTGTTCAAGTTCATTACTCAGAGCTATAATTTGCATTCCTTTTAAAACATGCCTAATTAGTTGCTATTCTCTATGTTATTTATCAAATCCCCCCCTTTTTTTCTTGAGACTATGTCTCTTTTTAGACAAGTCTCAATACTCCATTTTCCAGCACAAAGTGTTATAACATCTATAACACTGAATCATAATACAAGCAAGTACACACACTACAATAATTACAATGACTGCCACGAGTGCATTTCACAGCAGCCTCCAATTTGGTAGCCATGAAGTAAGCCAATCCCACTGTGGAGTTTGTGGGTCGGTTTCGGATGGTCGGGACAGATGGGAGATCTCTGAAGTTGGGTTGTAGAGCATGAAGTTTACTGTGAAGAGACGTAAGTTTAGGAGACCTGCTGGGGGCTGCCAGAAGCAGCCCGGAGCAGGTCAGAGAGGCAAGAGAAGAGAGAGAAGAGCTAAGAGAGCTGAGAGAGGATCTAAGGAAATTAAGAGAAGAGAGCTAAGAGAGCTAAGAGCGAGGATCTAAGGAAGTTAAGAGCGAAGGTCTAAGAGAGCTAAGAGAGAGGATCTAAGGAAGTTAAGAGAAGAGAGCTAAGAGCGAGGATCTAAGGAAGTTAAGAGAGGAGAGCTAAGAGAGCAGTTAAGAGAAGAGAGCTGAGACCTAAGAGAGCTAAGAGAGCGAGTTTGTCACTTACAATACAATAAATAATCTTCTGTGTTGAATATTCCAATTTTCATTAACCAATCTAGAACAAACTACAAATCTTATAACATTTGCATACAGCCTATGAGAACTGTTGCATTACCATACAGTGTTATATTTTAAACCCTAAAAGCTGCTTTTTGGACCCTCTGTCAAGTTGGTAGGGTCTGTTCTGACCCTTGGACCTGTCTGCAAGCAGAGGGTATTTTTTAATCAAAGGGGGGATTACCTGCAGTGGCCATGCCATTGTTTTCCAGTTGTTCAGTAACTGGAGTTTGGTATCTCAAAGCTTGTCTTCATTTCAATCTCGCTTATAGTTTCTACATTCTCAGCATCTTTTGCTAGGTAATCATATTTATAAGGCTTTCCTATCTCATCTTCCCCAACACCCACCAAGAAGAATTTTCTTCTTTCTGCCACTCTTCTACTGCTCTTTCTAGCAAGGTGATTCCTGATTGTTGGACTTCAAAACCATCACTGATATAAGTCAAACATCCCTGTCCTATAATAGCATGTGTTCCTCCCTGGCTAGCAAGCAGATAATCTAAGGCCACGCAGTTCTGTAGAGCCACCATTTGTGTTTGTTGGAGCTCATAGGATGTGATATTTGATATTTTAATAGTATCATTTGCTACTTCTAATAATCTATTTAGCTTGTTAATGTAAAGTCCATAGGACAAGGCAGTGCATATGGGGTATAGGGTGAACCATAATCTTTTGCTTTCGGAAATCAAAGGCACTCTTTGGGTAGGAAATGTTCTCTTAGCCCTAACTTTTCATTGTGATTGTTGTCAAAGTGCTCTAAAGGGAGGCATTAATATTGCTTGGAAACAGGAACCAAACCATCCTTTAGGGAGCCATTTATAGCCATTTTCTCCGCATAACCAATAGGTTCCATTCCCAGTACCAAAGGTCTGATTTCCTATCTACCATTGTTTGACAGGTGGTATGTGGTTTATCAGATGCAAAGTACCATCAAGTTCCCTTCCCTGCAAGGATTTTCATAGAGCTTGGCTATGGTGTCTCCAGTCCGCTCCACCCTTCCTTCCATCCCCTTTAGCAGGTGATGGGGAATCATCATGGAATAAATTTCAAGTCATGCTAACCACATTCTATCCAGGGAACAGCAACTGTGATTTATCTCATAATTTCTGTACTAACTCCTGTTAAGATGCTCATAAAGCTCCTCAGTTTCCTCTAATTGTACCCCCAGTTACCTGTCCACAGGGTCCCCAGTCATTTTCCCACATAATCCACCCTGTGACTATAGTCACTCTAGCTTCACAATATCCAAATAGAGTTTGAGAATATTTCATGCTTTGGTACCGCGTGGATTATCAAGTATTAGTGGTGGTAGTCGGTAAACTAATTGTTTCATAATCATCCAAACTTTAACATACAGTGCAATTATTAGAACAAAAAGCAAAAGGAATAACATCAATAAAATGACAAGAGTGAAGCACTCAGTTGAGAATTTTGGTAGCTGTAGGTAACCATCCAAAAAGAGTGTCCCACCATCAGTGTTCTCCATGTTTCTTCACCCGCTCCACCACACGATGCATTTCTTCCGTGTCATGATGGACAGTAAAGTCTTTCGTCCATTCTCTTGAGCTTGTTTCAGCAAGCATCTCAGGTCTGTGTTGTAACAGTTCCTTTACCAGTGTGAGGTTCATACCAATCGGAGTAGGCTGCAAGTCTTGAATCAGAGTATAGATAGATTCCAAAAATTGATAGGATATAACAGGAGCTAAATAACTAAAATTGCATCCTGTAATTTTGATAAAGTTACAAACACAAATATTAGAGTGATTACTTGTATCTACAGTAACATTATGTACAAATACAAAATCACAAGAGGTACTCATACAAATGCATCCTTTACCAATATACACAAGTACCATTTCCAGGTTGTCATTGGGATGAACCTCAAAATGACAAACAGTTTGCTCAGTGTCAAGACAAATGTCTTGGGCTTTGATGGTGTTATTTTCACAAATGAATCCTTGTTGCTTCTGCACAATGTACACATCGATATTGACAGTTTGCCATTTATTTCCATCTTTTCGGGCCCATGCTTGATGCTCCAGAGGATAGTCTCATTGCGATTTAAACCTAATGCAATGATTGGGTATATTTCATATACCAAAGCATTGTGTATCAGTAGCACAACTGTGCTGCTGATGGGATTGACTAGGTACCACCAGGACTTGATTTTTTTTTAAATTCAATCATATTATTCTAAATTACCTTTTGACTTTTAATGGGTAATGTATCTTCTTCACCTTCCCTTACAATTGCAGCTGTATCAATTGATGGTCCTTTTCATTATCTCTCACTGAGGTATAATATATTTTTAAAAGGCATTGATTAGTTCCCAAAGCCAAAAGGGAAGATCACTTCCAAAGGGGGGAATTGTTGCAAATGATAGGAAGTTTAAAATTTGTTTATGTAACTTTAGTCAGCTTTGTTCGCTTTTGCCTAGGGGAAAGGAATATTAAGTTTCTTTTCAAAGAACTGTTTCATCACTCAAGGCATCATGAGCATAACATCTCAATAGACTGGGAGTAGCACAGAAGATACAACCCGACCATTAACGAACATCAACTCCAAACATCACCCCTGGCATGGTTGGAGACACCTGGTCAGGAAAAGACTGATAAGAGAACCATGGAATGAGGACCAAATTAGCATGGGAGGTGAAGAAATCAGTAACCAATAAGTAACTAAATACTAAGAACTGTGTAACTTAGGACCAATGAACATTGAACCAATGAATTTCTATGGGTTTTGACTGTATAAGTATCTGAAAAATCAAGTAAAGAGTTATGTGTGATGGAATGATTTTCTCTGCACAACCCGGACAATGTGTAGATGAAATTATTTCTGTTGCACACTGTCAGGAAAATTAATCCACAGACACCAGAGGTTTATGTCCAAAAAGGAGACAGGGGAGTCCTGTAACTTTATTAGAATAAAGGGAGAGGCCATGGGGCATTTCCCATGGAGTCTCTCAAATTTTTGGAGGACGAAGCCTCCTTTTTATCCTAACTTCCTGACTGCATTTCCCTCTCTCTTTCTTCATTGGCTGAGGTACTTGAGAGGTACAGACTTCCTGAAACGCCTAATACCTGAGACCCCCCTTCTAATGTATAATCCCCTCCTTTGTCCTTTCCTTGTGTCACTCGATGGAATTCCTTATGGAATTTATGGTTCTTCTCATTGTTTCTTTCATCTCCCAGTATCCAATTTTATTCATCAGCAGACCTACAGTTTGTTTGGAAAAACAAATCTCCCTCATTCCATTCATCAATCAGTGGAATCCTTCCCATTGTTTCTTTTATCTCTCAGTGCTGGTTTTATCTACCAGCAGACCCACAGTTTGTAAAGACAAGTCCCTCATTCCTTTCAACATCCTGGTCAGAATAAAGTAATGCCTTGATTCTCTAACACTAAAAATGTTGTTGGAGAGTTTTTTTGTTTCTCCCGCAGTTTCAGTGACTGTTGCTGTTTAATTCACTGGTAATTGTGACTAGTTTGTTCATTAGTACCTCGAAGTCTATGCCATTCAGAACTCCCAATCCTGTTCCCAGGATGCCAGTCACATTCCTCCTGGTTTGCCTGGAGGAAGTGAGGACTCGTTTCTGCAACCATGGTGTCCACCCTGCATAAGAGGTTTTCAGGAATGGTGAGCAACTGGTTGGATTATGCAAACATTATTCTGCATTAACAGCTTAACTCGTTTGAGAGACCATGTTGGGTTAAATAGCAGTTGCTCTTGGTCTGTATTTTTTTTGTTGGTTAGGTTTTTCTGGGAATTTCTTCCCATCTGTCATCTGGAAAAGACGCTGGAAAGGGGGGAGGGGTGGTTTTCTAGGTGAATAGAGAGCGATTAAGAAGCAAAAGGAGTAGCCAAGTACTCTGAAATACCGCTGAAATGGTTTGGGGAGGGGAACGGAAGGAAGGTTTGGCAGATTTTAGCTCGATGTGAGTAGTTTTTTCCCGCCTGGGAGCAGAGACGGTCGTGGTTTTTTCGCCTTGGACTGCTCCTGCGCAGCGGTTTCAACACTGCTGTGGAGCTCTCCCTGCTGCCTGCTTGTAAGCCCGTTGCTTGCAAGAGAGAGTGTCCCGGCTGCCAGTGCCAGGAGACCAGCACAGTCCGCGTGAGTGCCCAGAGGATTGCCCCTTCCTCCCCCACCTCTTCCTTCTCATCTGAGCCGCCATCACCCCTGTGGAGGTCCCGAGCTCGCAGCAGAGCTCCCCGTGCCGGCCACGAGTAGCCACCGCCGCTTTTGCTTCACCTGAGCCCGCCATTGCCCCCTGCTGGCCGCGAGTCAGCTGCTGCACCCTTTTGCCTCGCCTGAGCCGCTAGCGCACGCCTGCCGGCCGTGGTCATAACTACACCAATGGGGAAACTGCTTAACGGGTGGGAAACTTCTGTTATTGTTTTGTTGTTTGCTCTGTTCTGTTCTATATATAATTTCTAGTAAATAACTGTTATTTCTTTTCCTACATTTTTGATTGGAAGCCCTGTAATTTTCAAAGATATAATAATTTGGAGGAAGGGGTCTTCTTTCCATTCCAGTAAGGTTTCCAACTTCCTTGGCAGACATTTGTCTTTTAAACCAAGGCAATTTTTTATTAAGTAAGGACCAATGTTATAGATGTAAGAAGACAGTTCGATAGGAGTCAAAGTTGGTAACTATGGCTCTTCAAAACAATTTCAAATCGAATACCCAAGCTCCCAAGTTAAGTCGAGAGTTGGGGTCTGTCCAGAGACACATTACAAGAGTTGAATGGAATATTTTAAAGGTGAGGCAGCACTCATGCTTAAAAGAGTAGGTCTGTACGTTGTTTATCCCTTCGGCATTATTCGCAACACCTTTTCCTTCTACATAACTTAGAAAAATTTTTAAGTGTTGTCCTGTATTTAAGATTATTTTGAATTCAGCATTCTATCAAAATGATATCTCCTTTAATTCTTATTAGAGATGGTATGTGTTGATTTCAGGTGATGTTGCTGTGCAGTGCCACTGTAAACAAATTTAGGTTAGGCATAGATATTTCTAGAAGTACATACTCTTCTATCCATGGCCACCACTTCATACACAAATTTCACAATTTACATTCTACAGTTAGGAATTCCTACACTCTGTTTTCTCCATGAACAAAATACAAGCACGAGTTGTGTAAAAGTGAAATTGTACCAACAATCTGATTCTGATGTCCGGTAAACAAATTTAGGTTTCCAGATAATTATGCATAGCAGAAATATTACAGCCCAAACTAATGATAGTATTTCTTGTATACATTCAAGTTTGGTGTAGCCTAACCCATTCACCCATGTGCAGTTCATTTAGCATTCCTGTGAAACAGAAAAGAAAGGAAATATGCTCGGTTGAAAATGCAACTGGCAGTGTTAATTAAAAAGAGGGATTTGAGATTCAGGTAGAATCTGAACTTCTAATTCACAAAGTGCTTGCCACATGACTCTTGCAGCTTCTCCTACAGGAGGCGTCTCCTCTGATCAGATTATCTGGAGAGAGTGAGACTAAAATTTTGACAAGTACATGTGCAATCGTGGGGGAATGTTTATACTCCTGCAGGAGTCTGTTAAAGGTGTATGGCACTCCCAGGCAAGCATTAATTGCATTTTGTTGTGTTCCAGTAGTGAAAACCTTGGATATAAAAGATATACCCCTTCCACAAAAACATCTCTCTTGCATCCAGGGCTGCCATCCATGACTGGGACATTTTCTGAATTTGAGCTACCAATTCCACAAAATTTAGAACAGCAGCAGTTCAAGGCACAGTATTGGCATGCAATTGTTTGCAACAAACTGTAAACCATGACTGTCTGTCCAGCTCTTTTCCTGGCCAGACAGGTGAATTTTAGGAGGTGAGTGTGAATGAGTGATAATACCTCTTTCCTTCAAGTCTGTTACCACCCTGTCAATACCCAAGTACGAGGCTTCTTGTATTGTTGCTGTTAGGTTTGGAATATTGAGTACCACAGCTGTTAGTGGAGCTATGTTGGCATTTAAGTGACAGTAATCAACTGTTAACACTGATTGCCTTTCCAAGTCAGCATTAACTATAGAAGTTTTGTTTTGTGCTGCAGCAGGAATTTTTGTATCAGGGAGTACAGGTGCTGTATGAAATAACTGCACTACAGCCTCCCAGTTTTTGGGGGGGCTAGGGTCATCATTTGAACTGAAAGACCACATGTTGCCATCTAGTAAATGCCACGTTTGACCATTCAGAAGATCAAAACCCAATATGTTTTCATTATGATCTTTAATTGCAAAGCGAGTAGCCAACATCCACTCCTTGCTGGGGGGCAGCCCGGCAGATAGTGCTTGCTACATTTACTCCAGTGATTTTAACTCTTTGCTGTCTGGGTTGTACACTCAGCTTCTTGGCATCCCACTGCATTAATATTTAATGTTGTGCTTCTGTATCTATTACAAATTTTATTAATTGTTGATGAGAACCAACTGGAATCCAAATGTATGGACTGTTATGTATGTATTGATAGTATTCCACTTGTGGGTTTTTAATCTCGCCTGACTTATGGCCGTAATGCTTTTGCAAATCAGCCACTTGGATTGAATTGCTTTTTGGGTATGGTTCGAATATTTCTCCTGCAATTTTACCAATTCTGTTGGAGACCAGTGAATAATGCACACAGGAGTGCAGATCTCATTGTTACCCTGATCAGATTTGAAATCAGGGTTTTCTACAGTTTTATCATCATCACAATCACAGCAAATATCCCCATTCCAAGTCTCAAGGTCTGTTTGATGTACCAATTCACGGAGTCACATATCTAAAGCAAGATGCAATTTCTTCAGCAAAGGTTTCTCTCTGTGCTCCACTGCAGCGAGCAGTTTTAAGGTGGTCAGCCTCAGTTTTAAGGGGATAGTTTTTAATCCTAAATTTATCAACTTGGATTCCCAGTATTTCTCCTGTTTCCCTCTCAAAGGCTAATGATGACTTCAAAACTTCAATTTCTGACTTTAAAACAGTATACTCTACATCAGAAATATGCTCAGAAACAAGTGAACCTTTAGCTTCTTGTTGTGCACAAGACAAACAGGCTTCTAAAAGTGCACAAATAGCACCTTTACCTTTTCCCTCTTTACGCTTCTGATCAGCCGGACATTGCTCAATACATTCCACCACTTTCTCCTTATCCTTCCAAAATTTTTGAGTCCACTCTTTCCCAGTCTGGGAAGGGGCACATTTATATTTTTGCAGCAGACTATCCATGAAATCCTGCTGACTACACCAATTTTGTTTTGCTGTTGTGTAGCACCAGAGACACAGACACAGACAGGCACCAACTTAAGGAATAGTCTAATTTACCATAATGCAAAACTGCAAAGAATTACAAAAGGATAAGCAATGCACATAATCATTACTACAAAAGAATGCCTATAGTGATTAAGAAAGATACATCACCAGTTACCCTAATACTTTACCCCTTCATCCAGATATCCTTTAAACATCAGCTGAGGGAAGCTATCACAGCGAAGGACTGGAGAACCATGCCCAGGAACTGGGAAATCCTGCAGTACATCCACCTTTGCAAGATTGTCACAAGGCTTCCTGACTTTGCTGTGACAGTAGCCCAGCTTTTATACTGTTAAACAAACAAGCTGACATAACTTCTAGTTTCATTCTCCTGTTGGCTTTCTCCCAAAGCCTGGCCAGGGCTCCTGCATCCCCCTAACAAGCCCAGATGTGGCCTTGTCCGGTTTCTAGATACAGGAAGGTAAATACATGTTTTGCCAATAAATGAACACATATAACAATACTTTGTTAATGAGTGGAGATATATATATATATATATATATATATAACATTTGGTTGGAAGGTTCATCTAGAGGTCTACTTTGGCTCAGGGCCTGTTGTTCAGGCCTTAGTACTTCAACCAGCACCTTGCCAAACACCCCACATATTTAGCAAAAATATGTTGTTTTGTAGTGGATATGGTATTTCATGAGCCTTTCCCCTTCTGTTTGTATTCTAACAGTGGCCCAACACCACAAAGGCAGAAAGATGCAACCTTCTAGTTAAAAAAAATTAATGTTCTCCATTTCAGATTAATTCCTTTGCAGAGCTTGCTTTGGCTGTATGAGGTGATGAAAATAGAAAAGCGGTTGCATTTCTGGCCCAATGCATTTGTTGGGATTGGATTTATGGGGCTTTGCATTTGCAGGGCTGTGAGTTTGTTTGGGTTATATTTGCATGGCTTTCAACTTCTGGGAGCCCAACTATATTCTAAGCTGCATCTAAAGCAGTGTGACCAGCAGGTCAAAGGAGGGGATTCTGGCCCTCTACTCCACTCTTGTGGGACCCCACCTGGAAGACTGTGTACAGTTCTGGGGCCCCCAACATAGGGAGGATATTGACCTGTTGGAGTGAGTCCAGAGGAGGCCATGAAGGTTATCAGAGGGCTGGAGCACCTCTGCTATGGAGACAGGCTGAGAGAGTTGGGGTTGTTAAGCCTGGAGAAGAGAAGGCTCCAAGGAGAACTTAGAGCACCTTCCAGTACCTAAAGTGACTACAGGAGTGCTGGAGAGGGACTTTGGACAAGGGCATGGGGCAATGGCTTCAAACTGACTGTGTGACTCGACACAGGCAGGCAGCTGGAACAACTGTTGGAAATAACTTTTATAATTATTTTTTCTAATTAATGCATTTAATTAACTTTTAAATTGATTTAATTAATCATAAGCAGTGTATTAATCATAAGAAGTTAAGCAGTGTAATTTTCCACTTTGGCCAGCACATAGCTAACTTTCTTTTCACAGGCTCTTATTGTTAAAGTGTGATTATTAGATCACTGAAACTTTTAAGTTTTAGTAAACTAACCCTGATAAGTTTCAGTGAACAAAGCCTGGGAGAATTAAAGGCTGGACACCTGGAATCCAGAATTTATAGCCCTCCAAGGACATGCTGGAGTAACCAGAAGATAAAAAAGAGACTAACAAAGACATTTCAGCCTGAGTGCTAGAAAGTCCCTGCCTGGGAAAAAGATAATAAAGAGACTGAAAAACATGGACTAATTGGCACGAGAAGCAAGAAATCAATAACCAATAGAAGACAGAAAACTAATAGTGAAGAAAATTATGTAATTTAAAACCAATGAACATTAATTTCTTTGCTAAAAATAAATAAATAAGTTAAAAGTTTTGAAAGTCATGTGCATGTAGGTGGAGCCATCCGTATGCACCCTGGCCAGAATAAAGTAATGCCTACTCCCTAATACTAAAAGAAATAGTGTTAGAGAGTTTTATTTATGCCAATGTTTTTGGTGACACAACCAGAAAACCATGGCTGAAATGCAAAGAGTAAATTTATTTCATTGCCTCACTAACCAGAGGATCCCGAAGCAACACCCAGATGGAGACACACAAGTGGGAACGCAGGCACCATTAGGCTCAGTCCATGCTAATGGGTGGCAGACCTTCTGTTTGCACCAATTTATCCATGGCCTGTGCACGAATAGTTTAGCACCATGCTGTGATGTCCTCTGTGCTTTGTGATCCCTGAGCTTTGACCTCTCTTCCTAAACAGGGAGCCCAAGAATGTCCACGAGAGTGCCACCAAGTCTCTCCAAACACGTACGTTGTCTCTAAGCAGAAATTCTACTTCTCAAAACAGAAGATAAACAGCAGTGGACATATAATATATGGGGTTTCCCACACTGCTATTCTCCAGGCCTTGGCATTCCCAGCTGCAAGGTCACTTGAGCAAATCTACCATCCTCCTTACCATTCTTCTGCTTTTAATCCTTTCCACCCAACACTGACAGAGAGCAGCTTTAGATTGGATATTTGTGAAATGAATGAGGGACTTGTCTTTACAAACTGTGGGTCTGCTGGTAGATAAAACCAGCACTGAGAGATAAAAGAAACAATGGGAAGGATTCCACTGATTGATGAATGGAATGAGGGAGATTTGTTTTTCCAAACAAACTGTAGGTCTGCTGATGAATAAAATTGGATACTGGGAGATGAAAGAAACAATGAGAAGAACCATAAATTCCATAAGGAATTCCATCGAGTGACACAAGGAAAGGACAAAGGAGGGGATTATACATTAGAAGGGGGGTCTCAGGTATTAGGCGTTTCAGGAAGTCTGTACCTCTCAAGTACCTCAGCCAATGAAGAAAGAGAGAGGGAAATGCAGTCAGGAAGTTAGGATAAAAAGGAGGCTTCGTCCTCCAAAAATTTGAGAGACTCCATGGGAAATGCCCCATGGCCTCTCCCTTTATTCTAATAAAGTTACAGGACTCCCCTGTCTCCTTTTTGGACATAAACCTCTGTGGATTAATTTTCCTGACATATGGAAGAATTTTTTTCCTGTGAGGGTGGTGAGGAACTGGAACAGGTTGCCCGGAGAAGCTGTGGTTGCCCCATCCCTGGAAGTGTCCAAGGCCAGGTTGTATGTGGCTTTAAGCAACTTGGTCTTTGGAACGTATCCCTGCCCATGGGAGAGGGGGGGAATTGGAGCTATGTGAGCTTTGAGGTATCTTCCAACCCAAACCATTCTAGGATTCTGATTTGTGGTGCAGTGCATTTGTTGGGGTTTTATTTGTAGGGCTTTGCACTTATGGGGGTTGTATTTCCGTGGCCATACATTTATGGGGGTTGCTTTCGCGGCCCTGCGCATTTGTTGGGCTTGCATTTTTGGACCTGTTCCTTTTTGGGGCCGCGTTTGCGGTTGCAGGAGCGCTGCCTACCTTACCCGATGCGACACCGCCGGACGCCAACCATAAAATTAAACCCCGATTGTGCCTGCCCGCCCCAGTTTCCGGCTGCCAGCGGCATGGCTATTGCGGAGCGACGGGCGCGCAGGCGTACTAGTGGCGTGTGACGAGGGGAGCGCGGAGGCGCTCGGCTGTGGCGGCGGAGAGTGTTACCCGGATGTCGCGCATGTGCGGCGGCGTCCGGACGTGTCGGAGGCCGTCGCGGAGTGCAAGCGGCCGGAGCTGCGGCGACAAGGCGACGGTGACGACGGCTGTCACTGGGCGCCCGGGTTCCCCCTCCCCCGCGCCGCCGGCCTGAGGGTGGGGGGGCGGAGGCCTGGCCCGCTCTGCCGCACCGGGGCCGGTTGAGGCGAGAGTAGGCTCATCCCCGCAGCCGTCGCCACCCCTCACCCCAGCCGCAGGCCGCGCCCGGAGAGCGGCCCCTCCGCCGCCGCCCGCGGCCCAGGTAACATCCGCTCTCGCCTCTTGTCCACCTGCCCGCAGATGCCGCCCGCAGCACGCCCTCTCCTACCGCTCGCCGCCGAGGCTCCCGCAGGGCCGGGCCGGGCCGCGCCCCGCCGCCCCGCCGCACTGGAGGCGTGCCGGCTGCTGCTCCGGGGAGCCGAGACAGCGGCTCCCCCCACCTGCCGCCCGGGGGCTTCTCGGCCCCGCTTCTCTGGCTTCCCCTCCCTGGCTCCTTCCCCATCTCCCCCTCTTTTCCTGAACGAGAAAAAAAAACCCGCCTTCAAACTTTTAGTATTTTTTTTTAATCCCGGCTCTCCAACCGGCCCGTTCCCAGTTAAACTTTCCTCTGCTGCCGTTCGTGCAGACTGCTGTCTTCGTGCTCTGTCCCGCACGCTGGAAAAACGCTCTGGGTGGTTTTATGTGAGCTGCTTCTCGTTTAGTTCTTTGAAATCTGCCATCTTATTTGCAGTAACAAAGAACGGTGCTTTTAGCTCATTTTCAGACAGCGTGGGGCTGCTCAGCACAAGGGATATTAATTAAGATTGTTCCTTCTTTATTCTACTTCCTTCCCATCCCTATTTCTGTGAGTGTGGGTTTTGTGTGAGGTTTGTGACTGGCTGCATAGTTGAGCCTTATATATGTTTTACCTACGAAGACGGGTTAATTTGTGGGGTAATCTAGTTGAGGGTTAGGTGTGTTATCGCTTAGTACCCAAATTGTGCTACTGCAAGCTAGTTCTTCTCAAACACATACGGTTGGAGTAGGATCGTGGTGTCTTTTACCACCGTTTCTCAAATTATCTTGGTTAATAAGTGTGCCACTGTCAACAGGCAAGAGTGAATTCAGGCTCCTGCACTGTTGTTACTTTGTTCAGTAATGTAGATAATTCCATGCAAGGTTGTTGAAATAGCTATACTGCCCTATAAAACTAAATGTGTTTTTGTACTCCAGCATCATGATAAGTAGGCAACTTGTCCTTCTGGCCCTCTTATTTTTCTTAGTTGGATTGTGACTGGAAGGAGTTTCTTCTCACTTTGCATCCATGAACTTCTTGATTTGCTTGTTGTGTAGGCATGTTTAATATTGATATAGAAACTATTTCAAAGAGCTGAAGCCTAAAGAAAAGCAGTGTCTAATTAGAATTTCTTTTTAGCTAGATGGCTCTTTACATAATGCATTCAGGCGAAGCTAACACAATAGGGATGTGAATTTTCAGAGGAATCAACAGATATAGTGGAGAACAAAGGTGTGCTGAGAGCAGATCTGTGGATCATGATGAGGAGCAGCCTTTGCTGTGCTGTTGTTAAGGTTTTGCTGGAATTTTAGGACTCTCTTTTTCTATGTTGCTAACCTTGTAAAAAAACCTACTTTTGTTTGAGGCTGGAATTTTCTGTGTTTCCAGAGGTGATTTTTTTTTTTTTTTAAGTTTGAACAAGTGCAGAGAGCATTATCCCTGTGCAGATTAAAATAAAGAACAGATGTTATCTAATGCACCTATTGCTAGGGTATCGAGACATTACATACAAGTGAAAAATCACACTGCTTTTGCCTGAGCAAGGTTTGATTCTTTCTTTTATTGCTTGGTATAGCCACAATTGTTTTCTCTGTGAGCTTTTGGCAAATTACTACTCGTCCTTGTTGAAGGAAGCCTTCTGCAAGAAGAGGAATCTTGCAGGATCCTCTGAGGAAGAGTTCAGTTCAGATTTGCCGTGTCATTCTACGGCAAGGATTTTCACCACCTTCTGCTCTCTGAATATGGTCTCTCCTTCCATTTCTGGGTTTTTATCCTCATCCCCGGGTGCTAGGATGAGGAGGAGATGACCTCTTACTCAGTGGGACCCCAGGGGTGCTCTCTCACAAGAGAGGTAGTTTGAGGTGCCTAGAACTGTGTTGTGGAAATAGATCCAGTTGTAGAGGAGCTTACTGCCCTTCCCACTCATGGTGTAAGGTGCAGTAGTCTTCCTTCTCTGAACATACAGAAGTTTGTATTGAAAAGAGGAGTTGTTTTCAGCTGTATGCTTTCTCAAAAATAAAAATGTGGACAAAGGGGAGTGGAACCAAAATGGAAAATGAAACTTTCTATGATTTAAAATGTATGTGTACGTAGTCGCATCAGCATAGTAGCTCTACCTTGCTCATCGTGTTCTGCTCCCCATGCATGCAAAAACAAGATAGGGATTGGGATGTGTTTTTACTGTTGTATTAGTTTCTTGAACAAGATTAAGAAAATGGGAACTGTGTTCAGCAGAAACGTTTTCTCTGCTTATAGGATCAGTCTGTTGCATTTGTAAAGTGCTTTTCAACGCAGAGTGCACAGGTTGAAGCTGAGAGGAGTAAAAATGCTGAGTGCTGCACTTGGTAGCTACATCAGATCAGTTTCTTCCACAAGGAAATGGTTGCTCCTACTTTTTTTAACTGTGAATTTATGTTAAGATGAAAGAGTTGCATCTCAGAGTTGTCCTAAAACTCTTCTCCAGTTTCATTTTATGCTGTCATGTGTCTTAAATTTTTGTAGCTACTGACAGTGAGAGGAGCAGAATTGAGACATGATTCAGATATGCACACAAAAATAGTATTCTGGGGAATGTTGGCTCTTACTGTTTAGAACAGTGTGAGTGTAGTACCTTCTTAGTACTCTCTCTTGCTCTTTAATGCTAATTGTTCTTATGTCTACAAACACTTTGTTCCTATTTACCCTTTGGGCGAGTAGATAATAGTCTAATATGCTGGAATGTATCTGCAGTTTAATAATTCATATCTTCATCAAATCACAAGCTGCCTTTGTTTTATTGGTTTATGGATTTTTCTTTATCATAAAACTTCTACTACTGCATTATTAAACAGCAAAACTGTAGTAATGTTTCGGTGGTTAAAAGCTATCAAATGTATATGCTGATTTTCTGACATCATTGTTTGTCTTATTTTGGAGACAAGAGCCTTTCTTGTCCTTTATTTGTGTGAAATGTTCTAGCAAGATGTCAATTTGTATGCTTTTCTAATTAGCCAATTTGTTAGCATTGCATTACTGCCTAGTATCAAAATGCTGGAAATCTGTTTGGGATGGCTGTTACTAGTAAATCACATTCCAGAGTATCAGTGGCAGGTTCACTACCCTATTCATTTACAGTAGGGTTTATCATATCAGCGTCAGGCCTGGATTAACTGTCTTGCCCAAGATGTTGAACTGCTGATTGCCTGGATCATATTCCTTTGGGTTACATCACTGATTTCCAGCTCCATAACTGCCTGGTTTGTCTGTGTAAGCATATTATTTCCTTTTCTTGTTGGGGGTTGATCGTACTCCTCAAATTGCAAAATGTGGCTTAAGGTCATTCTTAATATGTAGAAAAAAATGAGAGTTCTTTTTAAGAAATCTAGATTTGTAACTTCTCAGCAAATTTCAACCAGGTTAGAGTATTGGAAATGGGAATTATTTGGAGGAAAGGATTCTTCAGATGAGCTTCAAAATTTGCTTGGCTGAATGACTAGGGTACATTAATGGGAGTTTAGGTGAGGTCTTTAGGCTATATAGGATGTATGGAAGAATTATGGTGTTTGTTCAAGTTTCTATCAGTCTTGAAGGAAGAGTTTCAGTTAATGGTTACTAATCAGTTCTCTGAGATAATAGTGAATTTGTTATAGATCATCAAGGGTGTTTTTAATTACCTGGCAATCTGAACTTCTTTTGTCTTACAGATTTACCTATTCAGAGGCTCTTATTCTTGTTCCAATACTTAGAGTATTGCAGAACACTAGTTGTTCACTTGTTTTATAATATACCTGTTAATACTTAGTTATTGAAATAAATTACTTTCTATAATATAGAATTATAGAATCATTAAGGTTGAAAAAGACATTTAAGATCGAGTCCAAACATAATCAAGTACTTCTCTATAACTTTGTAACTTGTTAGCATTTTATGTTACTTGTCCCTTTTTTTTTCCTGTTCTGCTCACATCACACTATAGCAAAAGGGAGAGAAATACCTTTTTGTTCCTTGGTGAATGAAGCTGAGAGCTTTACTACAAGCACTGTCTCCTGCTGCTGTTTTTCTCATGTTTCCTGTCTCTTCTCTCTGCCTCTTTTTTCCTAAAGCACTCTCTCACCCATTTCTGTTTCCATGAAATTCCTGGGTAGAGGGAATTAAGAACTTCTTTGCTCAATATATTTGGCCCTATGTATTCGACTGTAAATCTAATCTTGAACTGTAGTGTCCATTTGTAAAACATAAAAACTTGGCTTGTCTCCAAAATATACTAATGCTTCTGGTGCTTCAGCGGAAATATGTCATGGCATTTATCAATATGTGCCAGATTGATACCCACTGACCTCACTCCCTCTTTCTGGGGATCAAAATTGCAAGATTAAAGACAAGATTTTGGTAGATATGACTTCTAAAAGGAGGCTCCTGAATTAATGTGCAATTACGCACCAGCAGTGTTTAACAGTATTCAAAATCCTAAACAACTGGCCTGGCTTTCAAAAATGCTGAAGAATCAGAAGCTCCTATTGAGCGCAGTGGCAGTTGAGGGGTGACTCAACATTTCTGAAGATCATTACACTTAAATAAGGGTTTATTTGCTTGATCGTAGCCTTCTGAAAGTCAGCCATCAAAATCCTCATTCATGGTTTTAGGGATGTAAAAGAGCTGCATGTCTAATTTTAAGCATCTCTAAAGCTCCTTAGCTAGTAGCTTTATCAAGTCACTTATTTGTGATTACTTATGTGTATCTATCTGGGATGCTATTTTATATTTAAGGAAAATTATGTTCTATTTTGTTTTAGCTGGTAAACTTTGAGATTTATGTGAATTCGAGTTGCTGTGGAGAATGAATGGCAGGTTAAGCTTGACTTTTAATAGAGGCTTATTGAGTTGAAGCATTAAAAGAAGCTGGTATTGAGGGAGAAACTTTAATAGCTAGGTAAAATGATCTTGCTCAAACTTATAGGTAATTGTTTTCCTTTAGGAGAAATTAGGTCCAGAAGCATCCTTACAAAAGTATTGAAAATGGAGGGGGGAGGATTTGCACTGTTTTTTTTTCCAAGTATACCAAAATGTGATGTATTCAAGTTGAAATCAGAAAAAATACTAAATAGGGAAGAGTTTTTTTCCTTTTATAATTGTGCTGGATTTGTGTTGCAATATTCCTTTTACAAGGAGGGAAGTCATGTGTTAATACTGTAATTTGTGTGATACGTTAACTTTCTAAGTTAACATCCTACTCTTATTTTTGTGCAATGCATTTGTTTTCAATAAATAGCTGCTACTGCTGTACCTCTAATGACATGGAAAATTCCAGTGCAGAAACAGGTCTTTGACTGGATGTGTTCTTCAGATAATGAGAACAAACATTTTTTTATTTAACAATTGAAATCACATATTTTATTTACATTGCTGAGAACAACATGATAGTTTCAAAAAGGCTTATATTTTAAGCTTACTTGGAAAACGTAAGAGTAGTAAAATCACTTATACGTATTTGCTGCCAGTTTCTTAAGAAAGTCAGACCACATAGTTCATAGAATGGTGTTAGTGAAGCCAGAGCTGCTTGAAGAACCAGAGCAGCTTTTTGACAAAATTAGACTCCTTTTCTGCAACTGCACAAAACCTGCTGTCCTATGTTTCTGGATAAAGCAAGATAAAGTGTAGTAATTGGCTCATTCAGAATCAAGAAAATCAAGTCAGCTATAATTTGTGGATTAAAAGAAACTTTAAAAGGATTATGTCTGCTGGCTTTGCAAAGAATGACTTAATGACTAGAAACCACTGCAGGTTCTTAACAAATGGAGTTTAAAGGCTATGTGTGTTAGGAGGAACTTGGTCTTGAGCCTGTATTTAGTGTAATTAAAACAGTTTTGTTTGAGACAATTCAGAAATGCTTTTTTAGTGACTTCAGTCGATTTGTCTTGATCCAGAAGAAGCTGGATCCAAACAAGAAAAGACAAATGTGCCAGTTGAGGTTTTCATATCTAAAGATAGACACAATACTAATTTACATAAATGTGTATTAAATTAATGGCCAGGTACAATTTTTGCCTTTCTGATTAGCAAAGAGAAATAGAATTGGTTGGAGGTCAGAACATAGCTGAACTATTTGTACAGTATTACTAAATGAAGATGACAGATGATTCTGGTGTGTATTCATGCTTACTCACTATTCACATTTTGTTTAAATCAGTGCCACTTGATTCCCAGCCAGTATTTTCACTTGTTTTCATCCTGCCAGTATAAAACATAGGAAATCATTGTTACTGTTCTCCTTTTCCTGTTTCATTTAATGATCCCAACCTTTCTATATGTACATACTATGTGTACATATATATAAACTATAATATTTATTTAAATATTGTTACTAGAGGAAAATAAATCTTACATCTAAAACTGTGCAGGCAGTGTCTTAAGCATGTTTTAGCTATCATGGGACAAGAAATGCAGTTTTGTCATGTGCCTTTAATATCCTGCACTTGAAAATAAAAATCACAAAGCCACAGATTTCCTTAGAAACATGATCTGCAATGTTAAAAACAAATCTAATGTAGATATTTTTTCCTCCTAGGTTTTACCAAGAGACAGTACATCTAACACTTAACTTGGATCATCTCTTGTTCATCAGCTTGAAAATCATAACAGCCCCCAAAACTGACATTTGATCTGAAAGAAAAAGCTGTGACAAATGGACAATATGTCTATTACTAACACGCCAACAAGTAATGATGCTTGTCTGAGCATTGTTCACAGCTTGATGTGCCATCGACAAGGTGGAGAGAGTGAAACTTTTGCAAAACGTGCAATTGAAAGTTTAGTTAAAAAGCTAAAGGAGAAAAAAGATGAATTGGATTCTTTGATTACAGCTATAACCACAAATGGAGCTCATCCTAGCAAGTGTGTTACAATACAGAGAACGCTGGATGGGAGGCTTCAGGTTAGTACAAGTGAAAATCAGATGTTTTCCTCCTAGTGAAACTGGAGCAAAAGTGAGTGACACAGGATCCTAGAGTGTTGAGGAAGAGTAGCTCTTCTCTTGCATCTACCCTCACCCCCATTTGTAGGCATGTTTTATGGCTGGAGTTCTGGACTGCTGCAGTAGTTTTTTGTTTGGTTTTTTTTCCAAAAGGAGTAGAAGGCATTGGATCAGCCGTTCTAAATGAGTATGTGTGTCAGTAAAAAGCAGGGTCATGTAACAAATTTGGCTGTTTATCCTGGTATTTTCACTACAAGCTTCTGTTAGCTGTGTTGGTCAGAAGTATAAAGACAGACCTATTCTAAGAAGGTACTCCATGGAGTCTGCACTGAGGATTTATGTTAGCCTTATATAGTCAGTACTCAGTACCTGTATAGCTTGGGTTGCAATTTCCTTGTTCCAGGACAGATGTCATGTTTGCTGGCTAGCTTTCTGTCTACCCTAGAGGCATTTTTTAAATTTTTTTTTTTTCATTATAATGGATTGGCATTCTTCTACTTGTAAATTCCTTATAGTGTAGCTTAGCACCTTGTTCCTCCTCTGGGGCAAAGCTCCTTAGTCATCCATGGTGGGGAAGGTGACCATACATACTACCTTAAGCACAAATTCTGCTTCTGCCATTTTGTATCCAGTATTTTTTTCTTAAGAATCACAGTGTTGATTTAACCGTAGCAAAACCCTAACAGAGGTTGATTTCTGTTGAGTACAGAACTTGGGTAAACTGTACATCACCATTTTTTTCCATATTTTGATGATGGAGAGAGGTTATGTTGTTGCTTATCCTCTTCCAGCTTTGCTCCTCACTAAGTAAAATGAAATGTGTTGCTACTTTCCCAATCAACTTTTGTGTCTAACTTTTTAGGTGGCTGGTCGCAAGGGATTCCCTCATGTGATTTATGCTCGTCTTTGGAGGTGGCCTGATCTTCATAAAAATGAACTCAAGCATGTTAAATATTGTCAGTATGCTTTTGACTTAAAATGTGACAGTGTCTGTGTAAATCCTTACCATTATGAGCGTGTAGTATCGCCTGGCATTGGTAAGTAGACTCTTGATTTAAAATGAAACAGTGGGAATAAAATGTAAAATGTTTTCCTTTTGCGTGTAGAAAATACAGGCCTAAATGAGAAACATTGATTTTTAATGATCTAATTATAAATTACTCTCATATACTCTTGTCCATCTTCTTAATGGAATTATTCTTTTATTCCAATTTTAAAAGAACAATTTGTGGCTTTTGTTTAAGCCTTTCTGTTGGCTTTGCACACAGTTCTTGCAGTTAATGTGCATCCTAGGAATAATTTAGCATTGAGACTTCTGTTGAGATAGAGGGGGGTATAATATGTAGTCTCTAGTACCAATTTGTAAAGTTTATAAACTTAATGTTCAAACATTGTTGAAGATCTCTGAATATAATTTCCTACACCCCCTTTTCTTTTTCTTTTTAAGATCTCTCAGGACTGACACTACAGAGTTCTGGTAAGTAGTTCTGTTTACTATTGCATTTCTATGAGCACAAACTGTGTTAAATTCTTCAGTATGTACACAGTTTATTCTGTTGTATCTCCTTGGGAAGGATTATAGAGAGCAGATGACAATGCATTTTTCTCTCTGGTTTTGGAAAAAAACAGCTGAGTAGCATGTAAGGGGCATGATAAATTGTTTAAATTGAAGCTTCAGCTGAACTTGTCAGTATGTTCTGTTTTCATTGCTCACAACTTATAAGCCCCACAAAAAAACCCCAAACAACAAAACTCTCACTGTTGAATGCTACTAATTAATAAAAAAACCCAGACACCCAAAACCATGTGCACCTGTATGATATGCTAATTAATTGAATTGGGAATAATAGATGCTTATGATGTACTAAGTAGTTTAACAAGAAAATAGCATAAGTTCTGCAATTAATATACAATTGAATTAAGTAGTCTAATATTCTTGCTGTCTCTGAAACTTGAGAGAAATTAGACATTAAATCTCAAATGAACATTATTCAGAAATTATGAGATTGTGCAGCTGGTAACTGCTTTATTTCAAAACTGATTTTTTTTCCTTCAGGAAGAAATTTGTAGAGAAATTTGGGTTATCCAATATTTTTAGCAAAGACAACTTAAAAAAAACCCCACCCATCCAACAAACAGTTAACTTCACAAGCTTTATCTTGTTTGCTCACCTCTGCTCATTGATAGGTGGGTCTTCTGAAAAATGATCCTTTTGTACAGAATCAAAGCTTACTAGCCAGCAGTTACATACATAAATGTTTTCATGTCATGTGACTGTTTTTGCAGCAGGAAACAAAAAAATTGCTGTCAGATTTTAATATATTTAAGTCTGCTTTAAAAATGAGCATGGGAGCTAATGCACTGTGTTATTTAAAGATGCTCAATAGGATATATAGAAATAAATTATTGTAGTGGCAATGGCAGTAATTTCCTTACACTGTATATGGAATATTCTGAATTAGTGGTTGCATTATTAAATATGGAGTAGTGGTGTATTGTCTTTGAATGTGAATTTGATGTTTCTAGTCAATTTGGATGGGAGTTGCTTAAAATTATTTAAGGGGTGCATGAAGTTTTTTTTATATACTGTGTTAATGAATTGTTTTTCATAGGAGCTTTATTTATGTTCTTATTTGTATACTAGGAATTGGTTTGTTAACTACTGCATTAACATATATTTAGGTGCTTGACAAAAAGCACGTCCTTCCCTTTTATTAACCGTGTCCAATCACACAGTGATGGACTAGAAACCAAAATGCTATTGGATTGTACTACTGTGGGACTAAACTGCTTGTTTGATAGCAGTAAGCAAAATAAACAGTTTGCTTTTCAGTTATGCTTCAAAATTTCTTGCTGCTGGCTTGAAGTGTTTATTTGTAATTTAGTGGAGTGCTTTAGCAATGCTTATATAGGTTAAATTCTTAGCCCACTAGTTTTAATGGCATTGTTATTGCTTGAATGTAGTAGCACAATCTGTAGTTAAATCCTGAAAATAGATTTGCTTTGCATGTTTAACTTTGTTTCTTTACAGCTCCATCAAGTATGTTGGTGAAAGACGAATATGTTCATGACTATGAGGGGCAACCATCATTGTCTTCTGCTGAAGGCCATTCAGTCCAAACCATCCAGCATCCACCAAGTAACAGGGCATCTACAGAGCCTTATAGCACCCCAACCATGTTAGCTCCTACTGAGGCTAGCACTACCAGCGCCACTAATTTTCCCAACATTCCTGTGGTTTCAACAAGTAAGATTGAGATGATATGAAATACTAAACTCTGAAAACATGAAAGCTCAAAGATAACCACTGATTTTTGACAAAGTAGATCTTGTATTGGAACTGTGCTGCTGCCACACTACATTGGTAAAAGTGTGTGGCAATATGATCTAGGCAGTCTCATAAGCATTAACATAAAGTTTTACTTTGGAGCATAATTTGAGTAACTTTTCCTGGTGGCCCAGTCTTTTTTCAATGAGACTAACACTACATGACTGTTACAAGACTCTTGAATATGCCAAAGCTTCTGTAACACAGTGTTAAAACAATTGGCCAGTAACAAAATATTATGGCTATTATTTGATTATTGTTGTAGAAATGAAAGAACTGTATTATTTTATCACAACAGCAAATGGGATAACAAACAGATATGCTGTAAGGTAGCAGTATCAAGATATTTTAAGGCAATTCTTTAGTGTTCCACAATTGACAAAATGTATCTTCCAGTTTTAACTTGATTATTTTTATAATGGCCCACTGTACTGCCAAAGTGACAACCCTAATTAATATTTTCATGAGTCTGTAGAAGTGCTGTGTTGAAGATTTTTGTTACTTCTTTCTGTGTATTTGGTACGCATGGAAGAGTCTGGTTTGCCAACACATAACCTCACATTTCACTGCAGCAGGACAGTAAAGCATTATGTGCGCAGCGTCCTGCAGCCCTAATGTAGGGAAACCATGAAGTTTGGAGGGGTTTCACATACTCATTGTCACTTTAATATCAAAGATGTGTGAATATGATGGATTTCATGTTATCAAATTTGAATTATGGTGGAATTATGTTTTTATAATGTCTTGAATTTTAGCTGGCAACTTTTTTGTTAAAGCTAATGATGGTTTTCCCAAGCTGAGATGTGGTGTCTGCATTTGTCTCCAGCAGAAAAAAAGGGATAGGCAGTTTAATTCTATTGCCTTTGCACAACAGTTTATTGTCAATAACTTTTTCTCATCAGTATTATAATTGTTGGAGTCAAGTGGACAAGAAAAAAGGCTCATTTTTAGCTATTAGTTCAAGTTCTCAATGTATTAAATTCTGCTACCCACATCAGTTTGAGAGTGCAAGTGCATTTGTGAAACTGCTGATCGGTTTAGTGTTAATGGCTGAGCTGAAGTCTTAAAATCAAATTCTGTTAACCTGTTCTGAAATATCTGTAGTTTTACTTTAAAGCTTAGATAATTCTTGAAATACTTGGGAGGAAAAGAGCCCAGCAACTTTCTCAGGAAGGAATCCAGTTATATATACAGCTCTATTCAAGAACTATTTATAAAAATAAAATACTGTTCAGTATGTTTTAGATGAACACAAATGAGTGTTCTCCTTAGGAACAGTAGTTATGACATGCTTAAAATAAACAACTTATTGGACCTGTTACTGGCCTGTTTGGATTCATACCAAATCTATTCCAGCTATGTTATTCAGTAAAAACTGACGTTTCTTTCCTTTCAAACTGAAAAATGAGATGTGAACAAAATAAAGATGCACTTGATAAACACAGTTCTTTGCATATTTTTACTCCTTAAAATATTAAGGGTGTCAGAGTCAAAATTAGTTGATGCAGAGCATCTTGCTTCAAGTTTCCCTAAGACACTCTGGTGGATGGAAAAAAATACTGAAACCAAACTTGTAGGAACTGTGAATTGCAGTGCCTCTAGTTGGGTGTATTTTCCTACCCAGTAGTGCTGAGCTCTTCTTAATTAAAATTTTGGAACGTTCATGAATAGGTAGTGTGTTCTTTTACCAGGTCAACCTACCAGTATATTGACAGGTAGCCATAGTGATGGACTCTTACAGATTGCTTCAGGGCCTCAGCCAGGAACTCAGCAGAATGGGTTTACAGCTCAGCCAGCTACTTACCATCACAGTGAGTATATATATATATGTGCACTCTTCTTAGTTTTCTAAAACCAGTTTCCAAATGTAAGGAGAAATAGAGGATTAGAAGTGAGATACAGAAAGAAAATCACTTTAAAACAAATCACTCCTTTCTTTTTCTAGATAGTACTACAACTTGGACTGGAAGTCGGACAGCAGCCTACACACCTACCATACCTCACCACCAGAATGGCCATCTTCAGCATCATCCACCTATGCATCCTGGGCATTACTGTAAGTAGTGCAGATTTCCAGATCACTTAGTTTTCAATTTTGTTGAATGGTGGGGGTTCATTTGTGATTACTGTTTACCCCCAAATCCTTTTTTTTTGTTGGTTTAATATTACAGACCTACAATTACTGTCTTTAGTATTTTTTGACAGTTAAGTATAAAAGCCTGATGGACTTTCCTCTGTTAGAACAGCAGAGATTAGAAACTCAGATAGCTATAGTGATACCATCTATATTATACATATCTTACTATACCTAACAAAACTAGCATTTTGTCGTGGTTTTAGTTCGCTTATTCAGGTTTGTGGCTAAATGCTAGCACACTTACTTAAATTTACTTGATTGCTTGTTGTGAGATAAGGATTAGGAGTAGGCAAAGCAGGCTTAAACTTTATAAAGTACAAAGAAGTTTTATTAATATATCTAAGACAAAGGGAAAAAAGAAAAAAAAACCTCAAGAAAAAAACTAGAACAAACTCTTCAGACTACCCCTCTTTCCCCACTCTCCATTTCATTCTCCCTGACAACATACAAAAGACAACACTTTGACTTCCAGTCAGTTTACTACCTCAGAAACAGCTTCTGTTCTAGTTCATTTAGGGAGAGAAGTTTCTTTTGCTTACACCATGGATCTTCTGTAAGAAAAAATACAGTTTTTATGGGTCTTCTGCCTCACCATTAACCGCTGCCTGGAGCAAAGTCCAGCTTAATGGTGGATCTCTCCCACACCAGTAGCCTTCCCACAGCTACTATGGTGGGTTATGAACAGTCCACAGGGTACCTGTTTTAAGGATGCCTAGTTCAATTGCAGCAACAAAGAAAAATCCTTTCTTCTGTGCTTAGCAGCACAGGTTCTCTTGACAACTCAGGTTTTCTAGCATTCTCCCCGGGACCAGGGTTCTGGGTCACAGCCTCTCCTCTCTCTTGGTTCTAGTTTCTCATCAGGCTGTACTTTTTCAACACTTACTTGTCTGTACTTAGGTATTTCAGTTCATTGGCTGCAATAAGAACCTCACATCCCCCTTTGGACTATATCTTCATATATAACAGAGAATTTATTAGCTCAGTCCCCAACTATGGTTCTCTAAAAGAGTTTTCAGCTTCACTCTTGAAGCAACTTCCCATGCACCTCCCTCTAGGTATCAGTTCTGCTTTCCTCACTGACTGTAAAGTCTCTGTGCTGCACTATGTAGATGTCTTCACTTGCTCCTCTCTCTGCGAGGAAGGATGGGTGTCTGTGAGTTTAGTCCAGGCATGGAGAGAGTTAATCTCTGTCTCTCTCTCTCTCCGGCAGTGTGAGGATCACGTGCTCTTTGCCGGGCTGCTTGAACAGGTCCGAGCTGGATGCCAGACACTCTCAAGAGTCTCTGCCCGGCTCTGCAGAGCTGGCTCGGGGTGACAGGGCAGGGCCTGGCCCGAGCTGGATGGAGTCCGGCCCGGTCCTTGCCTGGCCCGGCTCTCCCTCTTGTGTAGCTGACACACCGGCTGAGCTGGATCTGCTGAAAATTCCAATCGTTTCCTCCCCCATGCCTGCCCGGCTGCAGCGGCACTGCTGCCGTAAAACCTCCCTTCCCCCCCCCCATCCCTCCTTTGGCGGGGGGGGGGGGGGGGAAGTGCTTGGGCCTTACCAGTGAGAGAAGCAGGAGCTGCTCCTCTCTACACAGCAGCAGCAGGTCCAAAGAGGAAGAGCGTCAGAGAGTCTCTGCTTATATATGGTTTTTTCCTTGAAGGCGGACCAACTTTTTAATTGGTTTACTTACCTATCAATTCTTAAAACTACCTGATTATTGGCTCTCTCTCTCGCAGGAAGGAAGTTGTATTCCTTCCTGCATTCCTGCAGCACAGATCACTTCCTAGATTTTGACCCCTCTGGCCTAACCCAGGACACATTTCCTTTCTAAACCTCTGTTTTTAAGGCTTTGCAGTCCTGTACTAAATATTTCCTTGGCAGAAAAGGAAGTCGATTCAGAATGTGTTGTTTGCATATTTTTCTTTCCAAACTTGGAAGTTCTTGGCTGTTTTTATTTTCTGGAAATTTTGAAGTCATACTAAGCTTTGGAAGACGTGTGTCCACGTACCCTAGCCAGTTTAAAAGAATCTTGTGAAAGCTCATGCAGTAAAGTACTTGTCAATAAACTGGTGTTGCCACAGCCTGATTCATGAGTACATTCGGCACACAAACTTGAATCTCTTGTTTTAAGGTACAGGAGATGAGAAGGAAAAAAGTGATCAAACTGCTAGTGTGTCTAGCACAGTGTATGTATTATAAGAGTATAGTGGGGAAAAACCCACCCAAATTAAAGTTTTTCTAAATTTTGTGGCAAAAAGCTAGAACAGTTCTTTGTCTTCTAATATAGTACTTAACCACATCACCTGTTTGCAGCAGTCATGCTTAGCAGAGGGGAGAATAAACTGAGTTAATATTAGAGTGACTTTTCAGCTTGTCTCTATCGAGAAAATTGTGGTTTAGATACAGTTATTAAGTTTCATTATTTTGGTCTGTTAGGATCCCACTTCATCTGTCATCTAGATTGTCAGAAAAACCAGGATGTAAAAAAACTTTAGTGGTGCTGTAGATACTCTATAAGTGTTTTTCAGTGCATGTGTCTTTCCATAGTTATTATTTATAACTGGCTGGCGGTACTACATAGAGCTTTTCTTGGCTACTGCCATTTTTCACTTCAGAAAGTCACGTTTTGACACCTACCAGCGTTGTGTTTCTTTTGACATCTTGTTGCAAAAGCTGCTCTTACTTATAATATTATGTTTAAATTTTTCCTCCTGTTCTCTGCTGCCTGTAAGGGACCCAGTTAGTTCCTAAAAGTCAAGAGACTAAACTGACTAATACCAATACTATATTCATTATATTTTTTTTTTTTTCTTAGAAAATGAGTTCTCTAGGGCTTCTTTCCATCTTCAGTGAGTGTTTCTTATGGTTAAGTCCACAGCATGCTGGGCAACTTGTTCTGTGATTGATGAAACTAATGAAGTGTGGTTTCTGACAGACTTGTATCACATACCTCTATACACTGATTCTGTCCTTGCACAACTTGGGGGCAGATGGGAAGTCCTTCTTCGCTTACATCTCAATGCTATATCTGGTTTCTGTTCTCTCCTGGAGCTGGGTCTGGCTTGAGCAGCATGTAGCCTTTCCTCCTGGGATACTAATGGAGCTCTTTACTCAACTTCTGAATTTTTAGGAAACCTCTAAGAGTGTAATTTTTCTGTGGGCATTTTTATCCCTTGTCAGGTTTGGCCAATTGATTCAGAAATTACTGGGATTTATAACATCAGACATGCTCACAAGTCTTTTTTTTTTATAGGAAAACAAGCTAAGTAAGAAAACATTATTTTTCCTCATGTAAAACAAATGGTGTTTTCTTTTAAAGGGCCAGTTCACAATGAACTTGCATTCCAGCCTCCTATATCAAATCATCCTGGTGAGTAAAATCTAACATGTAATGCTAACTTATAACTTTGTGGTTTGAGTTTGATTATTTCTTTGCATCAAGTACTCTGAAATTTGAGAGATATATATTCCAAAAAAGAGGAAGAATTTTGTGATTAAGTCTTGTTTTGAATTTGGACATCTCTTGGTATTGTGATTTAGGCTGTGAACGGAACTTAATTGAGATGCCTAAGTCAAAGATTGCAGCCCTCAAGCCCACACTGAGGTGGTGCCTACCCTGGAGGTATCAGAACTCTAAATGTCCTTGATCCTAAACTTTTCAAGATGCCTGTAGTTGTACTTTTTGCCTGCTTAGAAATATCATGGAATTTAGGTCATGCCAAAGTTCTCTTGGATCCGTAATCTAGTCCATCGTTACAGCAAGATGCCCTGAAAGATAGGTATTGTGCTTCTTAGCATTTTGGTGCTGAAGTTCCTCATTGGACCTTTGCATAAAGCTTGTTCTTTCCAAGAGTCTTCATTAATGGTAACAGTTCAGGGAGCCAAGGAGATTTTATCTTGTGGTACAGGCTAGCTCTCATGTAGGTGCAAGGTGATATTCTGTTTTTTAACAACAGCAAGGCTGTTGCCTGCATAGGGAGATCTGCATAGTTGAAAAGCCTAAAAGTTTAACTTGTTTATTCATTGACTAGTGGCTAAATCCATACCAGAAATAAATATGTTGATAATTGCTAGCTGAACTTAACTGTAGCTGAATTGTATTTCACATTATTTAGTATGTCTCTTTCACCCTATTGATTTCATCCTATTCAGTCCTCAGAGACATGAGCATTTATTTGAAGGTAAAAAATACTTAAAGGAATTTAGGTGCCTTTGTTTATTGTTTTCTAATAAAACCAGAACAGTTTCTTGAGGCAAATAGATGCACTGTTGGGTGCTGCTGTTTATAATGAATGAGTACCATTTTACAGCACAGGAAGAGCTGTTGTATTTAGGTCCTACTACACTAAGCATCTCCAGTCATTTCTTGAATGCTTTCAGGGATTGTGACTCCACCACCTCCCTGGACGTCCCATTCCAATGCTTAACCACCGTTTCAGTGAAGAAATTTTCCCTATTATTCAATCTAAACCTCCCCTGGCACAACTTAAAGGCGATTTCCTCTTGTCCTATTGCCTGTTACTTGGGAGAAGAGACTGACTCCCACCTGTCTAAAAGCTCCTTTCAGGTAGTTGTAGAGAGTGAGGAGGTCTCTCCTGAGCCTCTTTTTCTCCAGGCTAAACATCCCCAGTGCCCTCAGCTACTCCTCATAGGAATTGTGCTCCAGACTCTTCACCAGCTTTGTTGCCCTTCTCTGGACACACTCCAGCACTTCAATATCTTTCTTGCAGTGAGGGGCCTAGAACTGGACACAGGATTTGAGGTGTGGCCTCATCAGTGCTGAGTACAGAGGGACAATCACTGCCCTGGTCCTGCTGCCCAAACTATTCCTGATACCAGCCAGGATGCCATTGGCCTTCTTGGCCACGTGGGCGCACTGCTGGCTCATGTTCAGCTGACTGTCAACCAACACCCCAAGGTCCTTTTCTGTCAGACAGCTTTCCAACCATTCCACTCTTTTCCAAGCCTGTAGCACTGCATGGGGTTGTTGTAACTGAAGTGCAGGACCCACCCAGCACTTGGCCTTATTGAGCCTCATACCGTTGGCCTTGGCCCATCAATCCAGCCTGTCCAGATCCCTCTGCAGAGCCTTCCTACCCTTCAGCAGATCGACATTCCCACCCAACTTAGTGTTGTCTGTGAACTTACTGCAGGTGCACTTGATACCCTCATTCAGTTCGTCAATAAAGATATTAAACAGGACTGGCCCCAATACTGAGCTCTGGGGAACCCTACTAGTCACTGGCCGCCAAGTGAATGTGGTACCATTTACCACCATGCTCAGGGCCCAGCCATCCAGCCAGTTTTTAACCCAGTGAGGAGTGTACCTGTCCAAGTCATGGGCTGCCAGCTTTTCCAGGAGTATGCTATGGGAGGCAGTATCAAAGGCTTTGCTGAAGTCCAGGTAGACATGGTAGCTTCTTCCAACTACCATCTTTCTTTTGTAGCCAATTTTTTAAATAGTAGGAGTTATAAGGTACCACTTGGCTATTCAAACGTGCCATTTTGTTCTGCTCCCTTGCTTAAGACTTCCTTGTTTTAGCTCATACCTGACTGTGTGCAGAAAAGGTCACTATGTGTTCTTTTTTTTTTTTTACCCCATTGCCCTACTTTGCAAATCTGGTTTGCTTTGCAGGGAGGATAGAGAAAACTGACTTCAGTTAGGATAGGAGGTAATTACTCCTATCTTAAGCCAGATCTGTTTCAAAGTTAGTTTCTGCTAGCCTAGCCATGAATAGGCATATACGTATTACTTCTTTATGCTAAAGCTATAGTCATAAAGTGCAGGAATACAGATGGCTTACAAAATCTTACTGGAATTATAAACTGTACAAAGATTTGTAAGATCTACAAAAAACCCTAGCACTGTGTTGTGTCCCACCCCTACACGGAAGGGAGCACCCAAGGTTTATAGATGTCTGTGGTCAAAAAAGAATGGCAAAAGCCAAAAGGGTTCAAAATAACCCTCACAAAGTTTTATTAATAAACTATGCACACCGCATGGAAACTGGTATATATTTTTCCCCTTAATAATGATGATGATGTTAATAATAATAACAGAATAAAAATAAAGAGGGGAAAAAATAGAAAAATTAAAGGGAGATTAGAAAGAGAGGAAAGGGGATCACCAGTCCTGGGTCCAGCATCAATACAGATGACAGGGTGTCCTGGGGATGCCACCAAGGCTCTGTGTGGGTACCTTGCTATACGTAATTTTTCCCTGCCCTGGGATTAAGTTCCTCCCTCTTCATGTAAATGAGTTAGCATGTGCTGTCTGTTCTTCTGGACCTTTCTGGAAATGGGTCAGGGGGCTTTGAAGTTCCTTTGGTGGTCTTGATCCCCCTCTATTGGTCTTGCCTGCTCCTTGACCCCACTTCTGAGCTTCTGCTGTATGTTGTGTTGTCACCATGGACCTGAACAGGAAAATTGGCTCCAGAAAGGTGCTGCCATACCTTCATAAGGCCCCTCTTTCCAGGCACATCATGTTCTAACTTGCCTGCTTGAACGGTCATCAGTGTTTGAGGTATAGCAGTGCATTAACTCCTTACTGCCCAGGCTTCTACACATTGATGTGTGCTTTAATAAAAAAGACAAGCCCATGTTCATTGTAGTATGTAGTAATTTTCTGTGCTAGTAGATGTGTATTTGTCTATCTGAACTTGCTTATGTCAATGTGCACTCTTAGTCTGAATGACAAATGCAGTTGCAGAAGGCTTAATTGATTGTCTGAATGGGTTTGTTGGGTTTTTTTGCTCCTTTCAGTCACTTAATTGTATATATTCTTTAGCTCCAGAATATTGGTGTTCAATCGCATATTTTGAAATGGATGTGCAAGTCGGGGAAACATTTAAGGTCCCTTCGAGCTGTCCAATTGTTACTGTTGATGGATATGTGGATCCTTCTGGAGGAGATCGTTTTTGCCTGGGCCAGCTTTCCAACGTGCATAGAACAGAAGCCATCGAGAGGGCAAGGTATTCTGCAGATCCCAAAAGGTCCAGATGTCTGTGGTATTTGAAAATATTTTGATTTGCCTTCAGTGTGTGCCTCTTTTGAAATCACAAGTATGGTATGTTTCTTTGAACTGAATTAACTATACCAGAGTAATTTTTCTAGGCTGCTCCTGTAACACATTCAAAATGTGAACTGTGTGACAAAGCCCTTCAGAGCTTTGCAGTAGTAGCATGTTGCTTTTCATTGCTTTCAAAGGCTGTGCCTTCAAGGATAAAATTAGCAACTCATGCCATTATATATGCAAACTGAATATTAGTTCTTCACACTAGAGTGTGATGTGAGAATAACTGCAATATATAGATTTGTCAAAGGAGCAAAGGAAGGTTGATAGAGAGCTAGTTGGATTTTCATTCATTCTCATCATGCACATGCTGTGCTTTGATGTGGAACTGAAGCAATCTTTCAAACTTTTTCCACTCCTTTGAAACAAAAAGGAAGAAAATTATTCCATGTCTTCAGAAATGTTGCATTGTGACAATCAAAATGTTAGATTGCTATAATGTGATCCAAACAAACATACAGTTCCGCATTAAAATGTGGCTTTGTATATGTACTTGATTGACTTTCTATTCTAGAATACTTGTGGGATTTTACACTTATGAACAGAACTGAGTGTGTTTGGTATCCCAACTCTGTATTGTTAATGACTGTGGTAGTTGCAACTCTAATATCATTGCTTCTGCATTCTGTGTTTCCCATAGATCTTTACATGATATTCCAGATGTTTTTTTTTTAATTTACAGATTTTGTGGAACAAATGCTAGCTTACACCTAAGATAATAACTACAATTTCAAGTCCTTGTATGAGCAGAGTACTGGAGAACTGTTTATGGTTTATTTAGGAAAGGTCTGATTTACAGTATGTATACACAGGTGCATTGGATCTGTTTTTCTTTTTAAGGTTGCACATAGGTAAAGGGGTGCAGTTGGAGTGCAAAGGAGAAGGTGATGTGTGGGTTAGATGCCTCAGTGACCATGCGGTCTTCGTTCAGAGTTACTACCTGGATAGAGAAGCAGGCCGTGCACCAGGGGATGCAGTTCACAAGATTTACCCAAGTGCATATATAAAGGTTGGTTTGATGTTCCTAGATGAAAATTGTAGGGGAAATAGCATATATCTGAGTCTTGTAAATGTTAGAGAAGCTATGAGACACAGAAATAAATGTAACTTGGCTTTAAAAAACCCAAAAAATTTCTATTTGACAAGTCACTTAAGATGACTTTTAAAATTGACTGAACTGAAAGTGTCATCTAGATACTATGAAAGTAGCTAATTTTGTATTTTGTCACAAGCAATCTCAATAGCAGTTTTTTGTATTTTTAGCCTTACAGGTTTAAGTTAATTGCTACTAAAATTTTTAGCATAGGTTATCTGTTTCTTTGCTTTCTCTCTCCAAAACAAGAAAAGTTGGGAAATTATGTATAAATGCAGTAGAAGTGTAAAGTGTATGTTGAAGTGCATGTTAGTGTTATGAATGTGAAGTGATCCAGAGGTCACAGAACATTGCATGGAAACAAATTATTTTGAGGATGTTCTTACTTAGATGTGCCTCTGCCAGACTTGAAACTTTATTTAGGACAAGTCACACTTGTAAAAATACATTTTTTAATTAAACTGCTTGAAGTTTGCATTGATTTATTTTTTTTTTTTTTAAATCCTCAGTTTTGTAGGCAGGTTGTGTAATGAAGGTGAAAGAAACCCCACCAACCTCTGTGTACAAGCTGTCTAGTATGAGAACAGAGTTCCTGTGTATATATATTAGTGCTAAGCCTGATCACAAAGATATAAAATACCACCAACCCGAAACCTAGCTGCTGAAACTTCAGACCTGTCAATTATTGCTATTTCTTTTAAATAGACTAACACATTTCAGTAAAACAGTGAAGAATAAAGTCTGACAAAGTTAAGATGGACTTGTTGGCATCCATTTTTATTTATATGCCTATTTTCTGGAAATACTGGGATTTGAAAGTTAGGATTTTATCAACCTGTAGTATCCTTCAGACTTTGATCTTGCAGTCAGTCCCACACATTATACTTCTGTAGCCTGCTCAGTTCAGCCAAGTTCTGGTAGTGCCAGTGGCAGTGATGTCATATAAGAAGAATCTCTAAGAATCAGCTTTAATGGATTATTTCTGTTAGAAATTAAACTAGTCAGGGAAGGTTTGCTTTTTGGTGAGATTGTACAAGTTGCTTTGGGAGAGTAGAGAGCTCCAGATTATTTGGGCTGGGAGTTGAGAAATTATTTTCTTTATTGATTTTGGTAAGTCTAATAGTTAAATATTTTTATTTTTTTAAAGGTGTTTGATTTACGCCAGTGTCATCGTCAGATGCAACAGCAAGCTGCCACGGCCCAAGCTGCTGCTGCTGCTCAAGCTGCAGCAGTAGCAGGAAACATCCCCGGACCAGGATCAGTAGGTGGAATTGCCCCAGCCATTAGTAAGTGCATTAACTTCTTGGTTTCCTTTTTTCCTTACCTGAAAACAAATAACACAGCTTTCCCTCATAACAGCACCCACCCACTGCCCCTGCAACAGTACAGGCAGACTTGGAATGAAATAGCAGGACTGGGGCAAGGTGGGGCTGGGATGGCATTGTGGTAAGTCTGTATTCATTTACTTTGTACCCGTTCCACACACCATTTTTCACTCTGTAGTCTTCAGGGAATGTTGGATACGGAAGTGGCTGCTTATTGTAGTGCAAGAAGTGTTGCAGTATGACAGAAAGCATGTTATATACAAGCTCAAATAGCATAACTATTACTTTAAACAGCGATACTTTTGGCTGCTTGGATCCAAGATCATTAAAATATTACTCAAAACAATAGGGCTTACTTGGCAACAGTCCCTGACTAGGTTTAGGAAGACTTAAGATTCTTGAGAAGAGGAAGAAGAGAGTGTGAGGGTAGGATTTGTTTTTGTGGTTGGGGTTTTTTTGTTTGTTGGTTTTTTTTAAAGTTATTCTGGGCTGGAGTTTTCTTAGTTACTAAATTCTAGGTTCTTGAAATTGTACCTAAGTACTTCTAAAAGTGTAAGTACTTACATGTCTCAGGCTGCTTTATGTGCCATAGTGTTTTCTGTATTCCTTGTATTGCCACATGGCTCTTTCCAGCTATCTTACAAATTGCTGAAGGCATCTTGGGGAAATGTGTTTAACTTTTGTCTTAGCCATACTTGGCAATTTGAAGTTTGCCAGCAGTATTCATCTTTTTATTACATGCAAGTAGTGTTGTTTGTTAATCCAGCTTCCTGCAGGTAGTCAGTCTGATTTCCTATGCTGAAAATGCAGCATTTGGCAAACCTCAAGAATAAGTGTATTTTTACTTCTACATAAGGATTATGTGCATTTTATCATGTAAGACATTGGGTGTCATCCTATCTGCTTTATTATAGAGTTTTATATTTCAGCACCCTTCCAAGATTGCAGAATGATGAAAAAAATTTAATTGTAAGAAAGGCAAATTAATTGCTGCATTCACTATGACAGAGATCTAGAAATATGGACTGGCCTTTGGTTGTGGTGAGAGGGAATTGTATGTGAAGCAAAAGCCAAGCAAACAGGAATGGCTAAACAAACAGATGATAAAGAATGTGTCTGTACACTTACTTGAAATTTCTGTTTAGGTTTGTCAGCTGCTGCTGGAATTGGTGTAGATGACCTTCGACGCTTATGTATACTCAGGATGAGTTTTGTAAAAGGTTGGGGACCTGATTACCCAAGGCAGAGCATCAAAGAGACACCATGCTGGATTGAAATTCACTTACACCGTGCCCTCCAGCTTCTAGATGAAGTACTTCATACCATGCCTATTGCAGACCCACAGCCTTTAGACTGAGATCCCTCTGCTGCACTGCTGCAGGCCATTATATTGTGAGGATGATGGATTGTAAAATACAGTACTGTTTATAACCTGAAGATATATTTTACTTTTGTTCTACTTAATCTTCTAAACCCAGGTTTTAAAAATGTGTTTGCCGTCTTGCTCTAAGCAGAAAGAAATTAAACATGCAGAATTTGGATTTCAGTTATTTTCAGAACTTAATTGTCATAATACAGGGCTTAAAGTGAAAGGTAAATGCCTTACAGAGACTTTATAGTATTGGGTTTGTTCCCTTTGAAACTTTCCTTCTCTCTTATGGCGTCTTGGTGATAAGTCTCACAGGAGCCTTTTGTATGCAGAATATATATTATATATATTTATATCTGAAAATTCCTTCTACTAGTTACAAACATTTACCTTGTAGCAACTTTAAAGTTCCAGCTTATTTGTGATGTTCTTTTAAGGGAACAGTAGTTAACCAGAAGACTTCTTTATTTTGTTGACAATCTTGTTATGATTTTTCCAGATTAAAATGTAGAAGCTGCCAAAAAGTGAGGGGATGAGATATATGTTGTTGGCACTGATTAAAAATAGCAAGGAAAAGAAATGTGGCTTTTCCTTCACTAGTTTTTAAAAAAATATATCTTAGATTTTTATTTATATAGACAGATGAGTTTTAAAACACTAAAGGAAATGGATACTTTCAGTGCTGGCACTCAAATAACATGAAATACCTAGTCTGCAAAGTTGCCACTGAAATTGCATAGCAAGCACCTAATGGCAGGAACATATTTTCGTAATTACTACTGACTTCTATGATTTTACTCAACTAAAATTTGGCAGGTATTTTAAAGAAGTTGCATGACTCTTTTTACTTGCATATACCATTAAATTATGTATAATATTGCATCAATATTTAGGATCTGGTTTTTGTATGTGTTCACCATTTCCACTCAGGGCAAGATGGCAAACTTGTTTTTATAGCTCTTGGTTATTTTAAGCCCTATGCCATCAATGACCGTACCAATTGGCAATGACTTTGTATAGTGAATTTATACTAAAAAACCCTGCAAATGTATTGACTGTATGACAGATACAATGTGTATGCTTTCTCTCTAGCTAATAGTATAAATAAAATTATGAAAAGCCTGCTTTTTATAAATTTAGTTTGCTTATATAATGTAATTCTGCATCTTGAAACCATTGATCTTGAGCGATGGATTCCTTTCCTTTGCAAAACCTGCAGCAGCCAATAGTGGTAGGAATTTTTGTTGGTTTAAATTTGACAGGAACAAGTCCAATTTTTCTTACTTCCACTGCTTCTCAATAAAAGTGTGTCCTGAGGATATATCTTTTTGACTGTTTGATGGGGTATGGAGAGCAGGAATTCCTTCTTTTTCAGCATGTGTGTAGGGAGTTGGAGCTTAATTAAACAAGCTTAGAAGGACATACACTGAAGTCCTTCAGGCGCTGCAGGTTCGGTCTGCCTGCTGTGCTGTGCTGAGCTGACCTGGCAGCACAGCTGGAGTGGTTAACAGAAGTAGAAGTCTTAGAAGAGATTATTAAAAAGCTTTCAAACAAGTTTCTTGCATAGTTTCAAGAATCTGTAGAGGGCTGTGATACAGTGTTTAGGTATTGCTTCTCCCGTATGCTGAAATTCTTATGAAGTCAGCAGTCATTGTTTCTCTTAGGTGTGGAAGCACAGATGACCTGGGAGTGATGGCCAGAAATTGATCCATTTTCTCTGAATTTTCACTAACAGTGCTGTCTTCTTCAGACTAACTTCTAATGAGATCACTTTTTCTTTTCACTTATGTGGCAACTTCTTGATGTATAGAAAAATAGTGTTTGCTTTTCTCAAGGCCTTTAGTTTAAAACCTTTTTTCATTTTGTTTTCTCTCCCAAGTGATCTATTTTGTCTGCAAAGCAAGCTGCTTCACAGTCTTGAGGAACACTGTCAGTAGAGGATTCAGACTACATCCTCAGAGAAGCTTATTAACCAGCAGCTTGGTTATGCTTCATCCACAACAGAAACCTTGATTTGGGGGAAGAAATTAAAAGCCTGACTACATGCTTTTCTTGCCAGCCTCCCTATTTGATTGTCTGCCCTGCACTTACTGCTGGGTTCAAGGTGCTTTGGTGTTCTGACTGATGAATTGCTTATAATAGGCTGTTCGTTTGATTAGGAGTCCATGAGCTTACTTCCTATTTAACTTTGTGGCTTTGCAAGGTGTTTTTCTTGGTGGATGACTGATTTGTATATGACTGTTTCACAGACAACTTTCTGTACCAGTTGCTTCTGTTTTGATTGTGCCAAACTTTGATAAAATAGTGAAAGATTGCTTCCACCTGTTGGTGTATTGGCCTGTTCTATAGTCTGAAAGAACTCAACTTTTAAGATTAGTTTTCTTTGCAGATGTTTTGCAAGTCTCCTTAAGTCTGTACCTACAGTGTAGTATTTAGATGGCCCAAAATGTTTGGAATAGAACAACAAAATAATGTCAGATGAGTTTATCAGAAACAAGAAATTGCAGGCTTCATGTCAGGAGAAATCTGAGCATTGTGTGAGGCAGTACAAATACTGAAAAGGCATTCATCTTCTCCACCAGGCAGCTTCTGATAAGATGCTGTTGTAACTGTTAAAGGTCAAAATGAGAGAATCTCATTCTTAGTTCTTAATATGCCTTTAACTTAATTTTTTGTGCTTTTATGACAAGGCATAAAAGGCAGTACATAATGAATTAGAAACCCTTCAGTAGCAGCACATTGAATCTTTGAGTCTTGCATTTGTCTTTTTCTGAGAGCTGAAGAAGGCCTACAACTACTTGATAGCCATGATGACCCGTATACATGCAGCAGGCAGGAATGTCAAGGATGCCAGTTGTGTCTCCTTCAGCTCTGAATATTTTTAATTCAACAAGTATTTTTTCAGCTAGCAGTCTCCTGCTTGCAGTCCTGTTCCCATGTCTGCTCTGCTTAGTTCTTTCAATGAAGTAATTCCCTCTGTGTTTCTCACCCTTGATTGTGCGCTCCTCAAAAACCACATTGTGCTGGAATACTATGTAATTTCACTTCATGTACTGGTGAGCTGGGATTAACACCAGAAGGTTTAGATTGCTTTATCTGTGTTACTGTTAGTTTTGAAAGCGAGGGCATTTAAGGTTAACATGGTAGAGATGTAGGAGAGGAAAGCTTTTTTCTGGAATGGTTTAAAAATACTTAATTCTACAGGAATCCCTTGGAAGGAGCCATAACTGCTAAACAGTGGTGATTGAAAGTGGTTGTTCCTTTCATCCCTTTTCTGGGCTTGATGAGAATGATGTGCTCAGAGACCTGGAGCCCCTGGCTGTGATATAAACTACTTCATTTACAGCTCTGGCCTACTGAAGACCTGGGAAGTACCCTTCTGCTTTCTAGAGAGGGATCTATACTGCACTTAAGACGATGGTCTCCCCCAGTCACGAAACAGGTCTGTAGCAGCAGTAATTATTGAACCTGTGTCCAACTCCTGTGCCTTACTTTTGAGACCATTTTCTCATAACACTTCTGATGACAGCATTCTCTCTGTGTGGCTCAGGAACAACTGCCTCTTTTCTTTTACTACAAACCATTACAAAATTCGTATACCAGTGTATATAGGAGGGGCTTCTGCCTCTAAACCCTTCAAACATCATGTCTTGATAGTGGTCTTTATTGAGGCATCTTTAATCTCTTCTTTGAAGAGTAAGCGCTTTAGAAAGGACTGTCTCCTCAATTCACATTTTTACTCTGTTACACAGTGACTGGGTTTGCTGGTCACTTTAATGCAACCAGTTAAAGACAGACACATGGATCTTCATCTAAGTGGGATTCTAAATTTATTTAAGAAATTCTCTTTCCTCCCCCCCACTCCTCTCAGGCCCCATGCTAATTAACATCTGCTCTATACAATTTTAAGATGCTTAGTTCTCAGGTATTTTTAAGGATGCAGTTATGGAGAGGTTACCTTCTTTTGGTTTTTGAAAGACTTTAAAAGCTATGGTCTTGCCTGGTCCTGCTGATAACAGGAGTATTTTCCTTACTGGTAACAGGTTTTTGAGGACCATGGCACTGTTCTTGGGACTGAGATTTGCAAGTTGCCTGTCATAGGCATGTGTGTGAACCAGCTTTGTTCTCATGCTTCTAACCTCTGATGCAGCTCATTGGCACTTTGGTCCTGGACAGGGAAACAAAAATGGAAAGTGCTTCTCCACCAGTCATGTAGGAGTTGGATGCCGAACATCTCCTTTTGTTGTGTCATTCACTTTCAAAACAATTCTTGATTGTGTGTTTCTGAAAATTATCTAAGGTATGTGACCATGCTGACTCAAAGCTGCTGCATGTGATGCTGCTGAGGTCCCCAAGAACTGACTTGACTTTTCAGCAACATGAAAGTTTCACTTGGTGAGACCTCGTGAAAGCAGTACTGTCAACATTTCAAGATGTTTTGCCACCATTGGCTGCTGTTGTGCCTTTTGGGTGATACATTGCTCCTAAATTTGCAGGACTTGTATAAGTTCACCAAAACCACATAGCACTTTCTTGCTCCTGTACCTTTTTCTGTCTTTCTGGTGAAGTTTGGTAGCAGGACAAAGTGATTCAGCTGGATTGAGAGCTGTGAAGTACCCATAACCCAAAACCTGCTGTGAGAGGGTTTTTTTTGAGTATGAAAGCCTAGTTAAGCATTTCTTCTTTTAGCCATTGCCTTTTGATAAGCAGTCAACAGAATTCATAGTAGTTCCTTTGTAGCTTACTGTATGTTTTTCATTAGACCTAGTTTGTGGATAATAGACTGTAGTTAACTTTCTTGAAATTCTGTTCCAGAGTATGTTTTTGATTAAAAAAGGTAAAGATTCAAGTCTTTGGCTTCTTTATTTCATTCAGTGGAGAGCTTTTATCCTGTTTCTGGTCAGCTGTCAGAGCTGCTAGCTGTGGTCTTGAACTGTGTCAGCACTAGGGGAGCTTGATAGAGCAGGGATGTGATTCCAGAGGGTCCCTCCTCAAAGTCCCATGTCAGATACTTGGGTACAACTAGTATCAAAGCCAAGGTCAGTTTCCAGTGTAGAAATGTCTCTGGGCACCTGCAGGTGTGCAGATACCAGTCTGCCTTAAGCTGGTGGGGCACAACAGTTCTGTGGGTGTTCATGTTAATGGAAATTGCTTCATTTAAGCCACCAGCCAAGCTGTGTGTGCATGGTAGGGTCTCAGAGGAAGGATCGGAGATCAGAATGAGTGCTAGGTGTGGGTGAGTGATTGCCATCCCTTGTTAAAAGTTGTACAGGAGCTCTACTCCACCTGCTCCTGCAGTCAGGCTGCAGAACTCTTCCCAATAAATTAATCAAATACCAATCACTACAAGTCATGCAATGTAGGAATAAAGCAGGAGGCAGGTGATGTGTCTGTAATGCTGTCTCCTCATCTCCATAAGCAGCTGCATCCCATGGAGAGAGAAAGGGAAAAAACATGTACCAACTGTCTTAGTTTGAAAGACAGGTGTCTGCCAAGGAAGGCAGGAACCTCCCTTGGAAATGGAAAATATGACCCCCTTCCCTCCAAATTATAATAATTTTGAAATTAAGGGGCTTACAGGCAAAGACATGGGAAAAGGAATAACAGTTCTTTACATATATATATATATAACAAGGCAAACAAGCAACAACAATAGCAGCAACAACAACAACCAAAACCAGAAACCCACTAACAGCCTTCTCTCTGCTGTCAAGAACTTTCCCCTTTGGTGTAGTTATGGTCACAGCCGGCAGGGGCGCTGTTGACTCCTGACTAAGCAGGGCAGCTGCGATGATTCCCCCGCGGCTGCAGTGGGTGCTGTGGTGCGAGCTCAGCCATCCCTCCACACAGTAATGGCGGGTGAACCGGTGGAAGAGATAGAAAAGGAGCTTCCTTTACAAACCCCCAGGGTCAATCTCAATGCCCCTCCACATGGCGAAATGGGCTTTAGTAGGAACCTTAGAAGCAGCAAGCTGGAATGGCAGAGTCAAGCAGACCCGGGGTGACAAAGTGTAGCAGAGACTGCAGGGCTGTTCCAGAAGCCGCGGGGTGTCTGGATGTCAGGTTAAAATGTAGCAAGAAGCCCCGAAGCAGCAGCAGAGACCAGTGGTGCTGAGCGGGGAATCGCTCCCCTGGGTAGCTCACTGATGATGGCTGGTCCCAGGGTCAGGCTGTGCAGAGGGGGCAGCCCCAGCAGGGGATGGGGTGCTCCCGGGTCCTGGTGTGGCACGCACTGGCTCTGGGCTCCAAAGCAGCAGAGAAGCAAGCCAGTAACCTCCAGTCACAGTGCCGAAGGAAAAGAAAAAAAAACAGGCAAAAACCACACTGCAACAGTATCTCTTGTCAGAGAGATCATGCCGTGTGGCCGCTGAGACAAATCGCTCCACTGGAAGGAAGCAACACCCTTTGCCCCCAACTCTCGCAGGAATCTCAGGCTCTCACCCATCACGATACTCAGGGAGCTGGGGGGGAGGGGCGGGCAGCGACCACCCTGGACACAAAACAAAAAGCAAAAAGAACCCCCCAAATGGATATGGGATAAAAAAATCATCCCTAAGACACCAACCCTCTGAACTCCAGTGATTTATGAGCATGAGGCAGGGTGAAAATTCCTTCTCCATTGCAGATCTGGTGCCCTGTTTGAGCAGGAATGGGTACAACAGAATGCCTCAGTGCCCACCCACTCTGGGTCTGGTGCTTCACAGGTAGCTGTGGCAGGCTGGAGGGCACCGATGCATAAGTTGTGTATCCTAAGATACTAGACTAATAACTGTAATGTGAAAGATGTTACTTCCATTCCCAAACAGCTTCCTATATATACAGAAACATCAAATCCTCAAATTCTCTGTGGCCAAGATGTTCCTGCTCAGTTTCAGTCCTTCCATAAGCCACCTTAAAACAGTTTTAGCTTCATACCTCTCCAGAGAGCTTTTCAAATGTTCTCTTCTGGTACTTAGGAACTATTTTGTAACTGGTGGCTGGTCATTGTTGTGGCCAATGTAAAAGCATTGGATAACACACTGGTATTTGCCTTTAGAGCACTGAGAAACTATATTACCAGCACATGATGAACGTTTAAACCCTCTGATATAACCACATGGCTGTAGGCATGAATAAATCCATATCACAAAGCTAAAGCTAGCCCAAAATGTCTGTCTGAGCACCTCTGTGTGGCCCCAGGGGCTGAAGGATGGCCCCATGTCAGACTCCTGCCCACGCTGTTGCTATTTGCATGTTGTATTGGGTCTGACTGGGGTAAAGCTCACAGGCCTTACACTGCCCACGTTGGGTGCCAAAAGAGACTGTTGTGGGTTGACTTTGGCTAGGTGTTAGGTGTTTATTCAGTTACTTTATCACTCCCTCTCCCGCTGGGAGAGGGGAGAGGGTAATATTGAAAAAGACTATCAGGGTAAGAAAAGGTAGTTTTATTACAGTGGGAAAAAAAAAATAGAACAAGCAAGTTGAAAGTTGCGCGTGCAAGAGTAGAAGGGAAAACAATCAATTTCTACTTCTCATTAGTAGTGATGTATGGACACTTTTCTGGGAAGCAGGGCTTCAGTACGCGTGACGGTTGTTCAAGGAGGTAAACATGGACTAGTTTTGAGTGTTTCTTCTTTTTCTTTTCTTTTTTCTTTTATATATTTGAGCTGATGTCATATGGTATGGAATATCCCTTTGGCTGACTGGGGTCAGCTGGTTTGCTGGTGTCTCTTCTCAGGATTTCTGGGAAGTTGGGTTTTCTTATTCGGGCTTGTTGTGTAATTAAGGCCACCTACTTACTCTATGTAGCACTGGTTGCATGATGCACGGAGGGAATGTTTCTTTTGAACATCTAGTGTAGGACAGGCAATCGTGGTGTCAAGAGGAGACATGCTTCTGTCCCAACAACTTCTGAGGCTGCTCGAACCCTTTCATAAGCCGCTAGTATTTCTTTTTCAGTTGGAGTATAGTGGGCTTCTGATCTTCGGTAACTTCTACACAGAATATCCAGTTTCTAAGAATAAAATGGCAAGATAAACGCCGTCATGTGCCTACAGAAGTAGTTGACAAAATTGCCAATATGTCTCCACCAGTTACTAAAAAAAACCCACAAACTTTCCTAAGCCTTGTAAAATTCTAGAGAATACACATTCCAAGCTATAGTCAACTTGTAGGCCCCCTCTATCGAGTGACCCAGAAGAAAAATAACTTCAAGTGGGGCCCTGAGCAGAAACAAACCTTTAAACAAATCAAACAAGAAATAACTCGTGCAGTGGCTCTTGGGCCTGTTCGGGCAGGACCAGATGTGCAAAATATACTCTACACTGCAGCTGGGGAGCAGGGCCTCACCTGGAGCCTCTGGCAGAGGACCGCAGGAGAAACCCGAGGTCGGCCATTAGGATTCTGGAGCAGGAGTTACCAAAAATCAGAAGCCCACTATACTCCAACTAAAAAAGAAATACTAACAACTTATAAAAGAGTTCAAGCAGCCTCATAAGTTGTTAGGACAAAAACATGTCTCCTCTTGGCACCACAATTACCTGTCCTACACTAGATGTTCAAAAAAAACATTCCCTCTGTACATCATGCAACCAGTGCTACATAGAGTGAGTAACCTTAATTACACAACAAACCCAAATAAGAAAACCCAACTTCCCAAAAATCCTAGAAAAGATTTTGAGTTAGCCAGAAGCCAAAAATTTTAAAACACTGTCTAAGAAAGTGACTCGTGCCCAAGAAACACCACCATATAACAAGTTACCAAAAAACGAAAGAAAATATGCTTTATTTACTGATAGATCCTGTCGAGTGACAGGAAACCATCAGAAGTAAAAAGCTACTGTGTAAAATCCCACATGACAAGTCATTAAGACTACTGAAAAAAAAAGTAAATCAAGCCAGTTTACAGAGATGAAAGCCATCCAACTAGCCCTAAAAATTGCTGAGAGAAAAAAGTAGCCCATACTCTATCTCTATACTGACTCCTAAATAGTGACTAATCCCCTATAGAGATAACTGCAACAATAAAAAAAAACCAACTAGCAGCGCAAAAAAAACTCCATCTGAGCTGCTACATTATAGCAAGACATTACTGCACAGATAAAAAACATGACTATGAAAGTACGCCATGTAAATGCCCACGTGCCCAGAAGTCGTACCACTAAAGAACATCAAAACAATGAACAAATAAATAAAACCACCAAAATTAAAATAGCTCAAGTAGACCTAAATTAAAAGAGAAAAAGTAAGCTATTTATAGCCCGATAAACCCACGAAACATCAGAGCATCTTGGAAAAGATGCAACATACAAATAAACTCGTGATCAAGAAATAGATCTAACCATAAAAACCATCACACAAGTTATTCATCAGTATGAAACATACGCTACCATCAAGCGAGCCACACGAATAAAACCTCTTTAGAGTAGAAAGCAGTAACTAAAGTTCCAGTATAGTGAAACCTAACAAATTAATTACATTAAACCATTGCCACAAACACACCAAAACAAGAATTACATCCTCACCATAGTAAAAGCCACAACTAGCTAGCTAGAAACGTACCCAATAAACCACGCCACGGCTTGGAACACAATTTCAGGTCTTGAAAAACACATTTTGTAACGACATAAAACCCCAAATAAAATTGAGTCAGACAATAAGACTCATTTTCAAAATAATCTTATTAACTCCTGAGCAAAAAAGCATAACATTAAGTAGATATATCATATTCCTTATCACCCACAGACCTCTAAAATGATTAAAAGATATAATAGACTGTTAAAAACTATGCTACAAGCACTAAGTAATGAGACATAAAAACATTAAAATGTAAACTTGACAGAAATCACTTGACTAGTCAATACTAGAAAATCTGTTAACCGCCCTAGTCCCGCCCAAACTAAACCCTTAGACACTATAGAAAGAGACAAAGTTCCTGCACTACACATAAAAAAGTAACTAGAGAAGTCAGTATCAGTTACGTCCCCCATGAAGAAGGGCAAACCCATTCATGGGATTGTCTTTGCCCAAAAACCTGGGTACACTTAGTGAGTAATGCAAAAAGATAGAGAGACCCAGTGTGTACCCCAAGGTGATTTAACCTTGGGGTAAAAATAATATATGTTAAAAGTTGTATGTTACAGAATGTAAGTAACAGAAAAGACATGAGCTAACAAAACAAATTTCAGCAAAGAGCAAGAAAAAAGTCACAATAAACAAAAATAGTACCAGTCCTCGACAATCAAGTTTACTATTCCTCTTGCCCTGACCCCACATTCTGCTAGAAATAAAGACCACGTAAAAAAATGCGAAAAAAAAAATAGTAGTTAATGTAATAAAAATAGTTTAAAGATGTAGCTTAAATTGCATGTGTAAGTAAAAAAAGATTTCTAAGCATAATACAAATAATATAAAATAAAAAGTAAAAATTGTATTGGGTCTGACTGGGGTAAAGCTCACAGGCCTTACACTGCTGTACTTTGCTTTGGTAGCTGGCATTGATAACAGAACAGTGTTTTGGCTACTGCCAAGCTGTGCTGTCCCTATGACATTCCTTCCCCCACTGAAGGGGATGGGGGGGGGGCAAGATCCTGGGAGGGGACACCAGCAGGCCAGCAGACCCCAATCAGCCAAAGGGATATTCCATACCATATGATGTCAGCTCAGATATATAAGGGAAGGAAGAGAGGAGGAGGAGGAGGCACTCAGGAATCATCCATGTTTGCCTCCTTGAACAACCGTCACGCGTGCTGAAGCCCTGCTTCCCAGAAAGTGTCCGGACATCGCTACTGATGGGAAGTAGAAATTGATTGTTTTCCCTTCTGCTCTTGCGCGCGCAACTTTCAACTTGCTTGTTCTATTTTTTTTCCCACTGCAATAAAACTACCTTTTCTTACCCTGATAGTCTTTTTCAATATTATCCTCTCCCCTCTCCCAGCGGGAGAGGGAGTAATAGAGTGACTGAGTGGGCACCTGGCACCTGGCTGGGGTCAACCCACGACACATGTCCATGAGGGTACTGGAGTGACCCAAGGGACACAAGGCTGGGTTCTGCCACAGGATGATGGCTATGCACCAGGGGGTTCTGTAGCTGCCTCGGGGCATCTGGGGTAGGTACAACTAGATGTCCACTAGTGCTCCACCTTCCATGGCTGAAAACATGGTGGGGGGGGGAGGGCGGCTTTGGGAGCATCCCACAGATGGTGTGGGTCATGTCTCCTTTTGGTCATGTTCTTCATAGATATAGAATGGCAGCAGAAGTTGGGGACACCCTGGGGCGGACTGGCAGTTTGGGTTGATTTTGTTGATATGTTGAGCCAGGGTGAAGCATTGTCGTGAAGTAAATGCAGCCAAAGCAGTGCAAAGCAGCATGGCCATGCTCAGAGCAGGGAAGCTGCATGGTCAGCAGGTTTGGGTGCTGCAGTGAGGCTGCCTCTGGGTGTAGTGACATGACCAAGGACACACAGTATGGTGGTAGCAGAGGTGGGAATGGCTGCTGTGGGTAGGGATCCACGGGGACACCTGGGCAGCTGGTGTCAGCAGCAGGCAGAAGGGATGCACCACTGACATGCCACTCAGGTTAGTACAGGTTGAGGGAGCATCCCAAGTAACAAGCAGTAGAATGAGTCTCATGTGCCAGGGGCAGTTTAAATTGGAGATTAGAAAAATTTCTTCCCTGAAAGGGTGGTCAGGCAGTGGAACAGGCTCCCCAGAGTAGTAATGGAGTCACCATCCCTGGAAGAATTTAAAAGGCATGTAGATGTGACACTTGGAGACATGATTTAGGGGTGGACTTGGCAGTGCTGAGTTAACAGTTGGACTCTCTGATTTTAGAGGTCTTTTCCAACCTAAGTGACTCTATGGTCCATATTTCTTTTCCCCTTGACTTATGGACAGAGAATGGTTTAGACTGGAAAAGACCTTTAAGAGCACTGAGTCAAACCATTGACCCAGCCCTGCCAAGTCCACCACTAAACCATGTCACACACTGGGGCAGGCACCTGCCAGCATCAATATTTGAGATTTCCTACAGCTCCTGGTGCAGCTCATTTGCCCAAAACCCATTTTTTTTCTTAGCAACAACCTGCACCCTCCCCTCAGCTACTTCAGCTCATTTTGCATGCCTTTATTTTAAACTTTAACCCAGTGGCTCCTGGAAACTTCCCTGCAACTTTGGGAAAAGTTGGGCCAAGGGTATTTTGGGAAAAAAAGCCCACCAAAAAAAACCCCCACAAAACCCCTCAGTTTTTGTTTATACCAGTTAGACTTCTTTCAGGAGTGGAGCCCTGCAGCAGTGGAATGGGATCCCACCAGCCTAAGCCCTGCACATGAAATACTAAGCACCAGGAACACCCCTGGTTGGGTGGGGGATATCAGCCAGCCCCAGCCTGCCTAAGCTGCTCCAAGTGACAACCATGAAGAGAGAAAAGCATTCAAGTTAATGGAAACAAGTCTTTATTAAGCAACTTTTAATATCAGAAAAATAAAACTCTTATAATTCTCTTTACAGCAAATATATAATATCAGTGCTTTGGCCATCATAAGTTAAAGGCCCTTTATCATAAAATATATAGTTTTTAAACTTTACCAAAATTGAATTTATAGTCCCTATGACCCCCCTACATATACAGAATAAAGAGTGTAGTAAAATTAGCAAATACTAAGCTAGATCAATAGTTTATCAGTTTATTCTTAGTTTGTGGTTTATAGAAGTGGTACACACACCTAATGTCTGTTGATTCCTTGGCTTATTAGTTGCAGTGTACAATGCAATAAAACAAAATACACACTCAGTGAACATTTGTTTGCATCTACAAAACTGCAGCTAGAGATCAGATTTTAATACTGACATGTAACTATCCTACAAGCAATTATAGTATTAAAGTTATGCAGTACATAATATGCCTTCAAGGCAACTCCTATTTGTAAACTTTTATACGAAATGTAACTCTTCAAGTGGAAATAAAAATAAAATTTTCTGTATATTTACTAGTTTAATACACAATTTCTTTTTGTTACACTGAGAAAAAAGATTGTCTTGGTAAAATAATGCTTTAAAAAAGAGAAAAAAATACATCAGAACTCTACTTTTGTGTCTTTTTTTTGGTTTTGTCAGCACAGATTTGGGAATGTACTGAGGATGAAAAAGAAACATCCACAGGTTGAAATGTAAGAAGCTCATTCAAGAGACTTTTTTTTTTTGGAAAGAGTTTTGAACTGAAGTAAACTGATTACAGGGCTGCTGTCATGAATACAAGGGCATTTAAACAACTCCCTCTTTTTCCTTTTTCTTACTAAAAAAATATATTTATGTGTAAGACATAAATTGAACATAAGAATGCTTCATATTTTGAACTATATACTCTCTAAAAAGGTAAAGAACAGTTTGATCAGACTAATGAACAGAATGTCAGCATCATCACTCTAAGTCAAAGTATGTGCATCCCAAAGCCCTTACTGTAACTGGATGAAGCCAGACAGACTTTTTCCATATTGCACTAACAAAAGCAGTGGGTAGGAATTCAAAAATTGAGACATTCCTGATCCTCTGGATATACTGTCCTTATCAAGAACAAAGTGGAGGTGCATCTGGCAGCTTCTCTCTTCCCACCTCACTGTCATTTATTATCTGAACCTGCCAATAACACAATCTGTTTCAATAAATCAAACTATGCTTTAAAAGATATTTGCAATGCTGAAGAATTAGGCATACGTTGTCACATAAAGCAAAAAGTATTTCCTCAAAACTGGTAGAAGACAGCACTGGAAGTATTGTTTGATATATTGATACTACCCCACATCCTCCATAGCAGACAAGTACTTTTGCATTTAGGCAACAAGGTTCATTGCTGCCAGCTCACAGAAGCCAAACAATTAACAAAGATCCTTTAGAAAAGACTGGAAAATGTGGAGGGGGTTTCAGTTGTGTAATTTATGAAAACTTTCCCTCACTGTGCCATAACATTACACCAGATATATCTCTGCTAAACATGCCATCTGCTTACACTGAACCAGAGACCACTTAAGTTTAGTGTTACCATAGCAGCCTTTTGAGAAAGTAAAAATTTATTAATAACTTCAGCCTAATCCCAAGGAAGTCCAACAGTCAGAATTCATTAGAAAGTTTTCTAGAGGGTACCATTATATCCATGACTTTAAGAGTCTTTAAAAGTCCACATATAATAATATCTTTATAATATTTCTATTTAAGAGTGAATTTGAATTGCCTGAGTAACAGCTGTCTGGCAAACAGGACACGATGGGACTTCCTTTTCACAGATTTTGTTGACACACTCCAGGCAGAAGAGATTGTGACCGCAGGGGACCAGGGCCCCAACGACTTGGCTCTCGAAGCACATCACGCAGTCGTGCTTCCGTCTCAACTCAGGGGGTGAGCTGGACGTGGAGCCACCATTGGAAGATGAATAGCTGTTGGTGCCATTGGAGAGTGCAGGGATGTAGATGGGAAGGCCTACTTGGTGGCCAGTGCTAGGTGGGTCACTACTCACTCTCCCAGCCAGTGGGTGATCCAGGCTTTCAGGAAATGTGGGTGACAGGCAAGGAGTAGGTGGCTGGCTCCCTCGGCATTGAAGCTTGGCATTACTGGCAGGGTCACTACCAAAGCCAGGGAGAGGGTTTACAGGTTCAAAAGGAGTCCAAATGGTTTGGGAAGGCATTGATAAGGAGTCATACACCGGAGAGTCAATCGTGAGGTCTTCCGTGCCCACTGAAGGCAACGTTTCTCCAAACCAAAAGTTGCCTGTGTCGAATGGACTTGTTGGGCTGAAGTCAGCCAATCTATTGCTTCCAAAATAGGAATCTGTGGAACTACTTCCCAAGGAGCTGGAGCTGTCATAATTAGAAATCATTCTGGTGCGGCTAAGCGGGACAGGATTAGAAGCAAGCCATGCAGACCTGAGAGTGCCTCCTTCAAATCTCACATCTGTACCATTGTAGTGGAAATCATTCTCTTTATTCAGCTTGATATAGTTCCCAGTACGCATGGCTATATGCATCTCTATCTCCTCACGCGCACAGTTGACATTTTCAGGCATTCCTGTGACTTCGAAGACTGGCTCTTTGTCCCTACTGGGGGTGACTATGTAGGTATGGGTCTGCTGCTGAATTCTTTTGATTGTAGCTCCTTTTGGTCCAACCACTAGCCCAACTACACGGTAAGGCACCCTGACTTGGACTGTCATCTGACCTGGCAGGTTAGGGGTACATGGCAGGCCTCCCAGGGCAGGACTGCTCTTGTTGCGTGATGCTCTGATCATGGAGAAGTGTTCAGCAGCTGAGAGAATTTCCCTTTTAGCCATGGCTACGTCTTCCTTTCGCCCAGTGACAACAAAGACAGGTTCTTCTCCACGAACAGGGGTCTTAATGTAAGTATTTGTCTTGGCCCTTAGTGCTTTTATTTTACAACCTGTTTAAAGGAAACATATACAAGTTTAGCAAGACATCCAAGTTTAGAAAGCCATCTATTTTAAGCTGTTTGAGAGTTTCAAGAAACCATAGGGTGAAACCAGAAGCAGCTGTTTGCATCTCTGCAAGGCACATTAGCAAAAGCAGTAACAACTTATACCTATTATTTCCAAACAGGCCTCTGACACTTATAGCCCCAAACTATTTTAGCAATGTTTCTTGGGCTGGTTTAGCCCAGCAACTCCTCAATTGCTATTAGATGGTGAATAAACATGAATGACTTTTTCCTCTGTCAGCCATCTTTGTGATTATCCCATACATACTGGTAGGTTTAAATTTTTTTCCATTGATTGAGTAGACTTCAGTTATTTCTAAGATCCTGCAAAAGGAGTAAAGGTTCACACACAAGTTTGCTGATATATTAGCCTTCCACCAACAAGCATGATCTAAAAGCAAATTAAACATTTACAAGTGAGAGAAGTGTCTGTATTGCAACCTATGTAGGGTATAGATAAAACTGATTAACTGAGAACTCTTCATTTGCTTCCTTTTATCAATAAATATTATTTAAAACTTTACTCTTCCCTGTGGGATGAAGGAGCCACTCCTTGAACTGTCAAGTAGGAGTTCAAGCAGTTTCTTGCATGCAAATAAGGCTTACTATGTAATAGTATGAGCCTACGTGGAATTCCTCTCATTCATTAACTGAGTAAATACAGTCTGAAAAAAGGAAAAAGTTAATGAAATATTTGTCTTTGATTTTTGGGGACTGAATTATAAAGTTTGCTATGACAGTGACAACAGGCTCTTTCCCAAGATGCTCAAGGAATTTTGAAAGGTATGGTACATACAGAAGCCCCTTTTACCCATGACAGGATCAGAAAAGCAGGCATTGCAAAATGAAGAGACACAAGCAGGTCCATGACATGCAAGACAGTCTACTGGATTCAGTCTTAATTGAATTTATCCTATTTTAGAACAAATTCAAAAGCATGTCTCAGTAAATGTTATTTTATAGTGAACCTCATCTTGAAAAAATTATAAGTAACATTTTTAGATCAAGTGTTTTAAGCATCATTTCACTTGCAGCAATTTGTTCACCTTTTTCTTATTTACTTTAAGCATCTCATAACCATTTGGGTACTCAAAATAGTCTCTCAAAATAGTGTTTTGTTAGTCCTTTGCACCCAAGGTATCACAAGCAATAAATTTTACAGTTAGAAAACCACACAAAGATGCACTTTATTCAGTACTATCTACTAATAAAAAGAAAGTAGTAAACATGCAGATGCTGGTTGGAATAGAGGGGAGGAAGAGCTGCTTCTTGAAGGGCCCCTGCACACAGCAGGACAAAGGCTGAACACAACAGTCCTTTGTTTTTGTGACACAGCTGGAAAGAAAGTTCATTAATCTTCAATAGCTAGTGAGGGCTCTGAGGGGCCCTACCTCCCACAGAAAGCACACGGAGGAGCATGGGAGGGCTCCCGCAAGAGAGGGTGTGAGGCAGAGAGATCTGTGCAAAAGAGGGGATGCAGACCAGAGAGCCAAACATGTCAACCAGCAAGAGCAGTGTCAGCAGGAGAGAACAAACCCATAAGCCTCAACCTCCCACTACAGCCCACTAAGAAGGCACTAGTGCTCTACTAGATAAAAAAAAAAAAAAGGGAAAACAGACATGAGATGCCTTACAGAGGTGGCAAAGCACACATCCTTTGAAGCCATGTCATTTCCCTACATGTACCAGAGAGCAGCACCTCACTTTGGCAATTTACCTTTACTCCTTCCATCTCTTTGTTTGCATTTCTCCCTGTAGTAAATCTACTTGCCCACTCCATTCCCATTCCTTCCCAGTTACTCAGAAAATATAGTGGGCTCAAACATTAAACCCAAAGGATCTGTAAAATGGTGCCACTGAAGTTCTCACACACTTTTTACTGGAACACCTAAACCCAAAGTCAGTCTCTTAATGTGTATCAATTATTCTCCAATATACACAGGTTACTTTCATTTACTCCATTCAGTCCAAGTATATATCCTTATTTCCTGAAAAATTACAGGCAACATTTAAAAAATACTAGAGGCAATTAGACATAGACATCTAAATAGCAATATAATTCTATATCAGTTCAGAGCCCACTTAATTCCAGATTCCAAACAGCCTTACCAAGTCTTACAGCTTACATTTTAGACAAAATTTTCCTGATATTTTAGAAATTCAAATTAAGTTAGAATTATGTACCTTCATTCCCTGCAAATTCCCAAAGATTGCTTTGCCAGTGTCACATTCCCAAACCACTCCAGTATAAAGAAAAGCCTTCTTGCCTTTCTTCCTCAGGCTGCAGAACAGCACAGACCAAGATGGGTAGAGCTTTGCTTTTAAGGTGAGTCACATACCTAGAAAGCAGAAGCCAAACACTGCCTCAAATCCCTGTAGCAACAGAACAAGACTTTTAAACATCAGAAAGTTGGCTTCGCTGGAAAGCTGACTCCCCAGCCCATCAAGATCAACTCTCAATCTTTATCTGAAAAGTTAGAAAGAACTGAAGAAAGTCACCACATACAAAACCCAATATTTCTGAATGAGTTGGTCAATACCCACTGGATTTTGTCTGCAAGGAGTGCTGGAAACCCCCATAAAAGACACTCATGTCGAAATACAAGGTCAGTAGCCCATTATACCACTCCAGTTGAATGACCTTTCTATTTGCTTTTACTCAGCTGCTCTGGTTTCCCACCCTCCTCCATTAGTCACTACTGAGGCAATGCTGCAAAGCACAGCTGATCCCATCCCCTCTCCAACAATTCTGCAGCCACAATGACAAATTCTGCCAGCTATGAAATCACATGGCCAAAGGATAAATCAAGACGTTTCTGTCTCTAAGCTCAGGAGACTGGGAAAGACAAAGGGGAAGAAAAAATTTATCACCCACACTTTTGCAATAAATAAGATTTTTGTATCCAAGATTTTGAAGTACAGAGATAAAAAGCCTGAAAATGAGACTTTTAGACAAGAAATTTCATTTAATCAAACCTTTTCAAGTGATTTCAGTTTGGTGTGATAACAGAAGTTTATTCAATACCAGTTACCATCCTTGGTTCAGCAGTATAAGCATTCCTAAGCAGCACATTCAGCCATAAGTACATACAGACACAGTTAAAACAAAAACCTTTGGGTTTGCTTTCATTTAGGCAAAGATTTAGTACTTGCCTGCCCACGCACCTGATGAGGAGCCAAGCCTGAGCTAAGTCCTGTAGGCAGTGTTCACCCTGTGCTGGCTGATTTGTATCATTCTTCTCACGCCTTCTCCCCATTTTTTTTCCCCTTAGGAGGATTATTTGACTGTACATTTTAACCACACAATGAACATTATACTCCCCAAGAAACTTAAGGGTAGCTCTAAAGGAACAGTTTACCTCATACACTGCCAATTTTAAATTATCAAATACTTCCTAATTAAAAAGAGATGGTAGGAAGACAGATTAATTTTTTCCCCTTGAAATGAGAGTTAAGTTTAGCAGCCATAGCATCTGCAGTCCTCACCCATCACACAGCAACAACCAGCTGAGCCTTCACTCCCCCTTTCATCTTTCATCATCTCTAACAGGATGAGATACATCAAATCTAGTCTCAGGCCATTCAATCCATGAGGGAAACTCCCCAATGGATCCAGCAGAGCCAAGTGACCGCAGTGGGAACCCTGTGCACACCTGCTTCACACCACACATGCAAAGCTGCAGTCATGAGCCAAGAACCACCCCAAAAAAGCATTCCAGACTCCTGTTCTGCACAACCATGGAGAAATGTAACCTTTTCCCCATTTCTTTCTTCTGCTGAATTCAACTCCATGTCACACAGTGGGAATGGGACAAGGATCAATTTATAGATGAGGTTCCCGTTGTTGTGTGGTTTCCCCTCTCTCACCATGGGACAGAAGTCTTTAATCCTTCTCATTATCAACAGTAGTGAAATGCAACCTTGTCACAGCAGGGACACATACCTTATACCCACATTCCTCTTGCCAAGTGCTGCTAAACTGGGATTCAGGCACACACAGGAACTTAAACCTTCCTTACTATTGTGTCTGTTTAATTTTGCCTCCCCAATTACAGAGGGCTTTAGGGAAAAAAAAACCTGAAAGAAATTTATCTAAAAAGAAGCCTGGAAGTCATGGTGGGTAAAAATTCAGTGAGCAGCTCCAGTGAAACAATCAAATGACAACACCAGTTTGTTTTCCTTCCCTGCTCCTTATTAAAGCAGAGCAATGCAGAGTCCCCAGGCAGATGCAAAGGAGAGCCGCTTTATTACAGAAAAACAGGCCTTTTTAAACAGGCCCGTTATCAGGTACATTCCATTTAAGCACAACAAATGTAAGTCAACCAACCTCCATAAACCATGATGTGAGCATGTAATGGCTGTATAACTTGTTTTTCTACCTCCAATTAAGCTGAGTCTCTTTCCCATAGTCCTCTTCTACTTAACGGAAGTAGCAGGCCTGAGCCATGATTTTACAAGGGTAACAAGGCCCATATTTTATAAGGTTTTACCTATATGCAATATCTTCCCCTTTCTTTGTTTTTGTGCAAAGGGTTCATGTACCCTAATGCCAAAACAGTCTGCACCTGTAAGACCATTATCTTAGCAAGACTATTACTGGTCATCTGCTGGATTCAGGAAAAGATACATGAAATACAAATCACAATCAATAAAAACCCATTAAATACAACCATGCCGCTGACAGAGACCTGCAGCATAGGAAAACAAAGATAGTGTCCAATGTCCCCAGGAAGTGGAAATAAATGGCTACTGTTCCAAAGTTCATATGGCTGAAGCTCAGGGGCCTTGCTGTTTAGGCAGGAGGAAGTCCATTAGCTAGAAATGCTGACTTCAGAATTACTGAATGTCTTTCTGGAAGCATGGAACAGGGAATAACTGAAGAAGGTCAGCAGGAACACAATAACATGATGATGGGTGCAATGGGACACAAGGCCTCTGTTGGCAGGCTGCCTCCCTAAGCCTCCAGACACAGACATGTTCCTGGCAGTCCTACCCCTGCCCCTGCCTTGGCTACAAGGGCTGGATGGTGATCAGGTCATTTTTCCTCTCACTGGGTCTTGTCTCCTCTGAGACGATGTTTGTCCAGATGAGCAGGTAACCACTTTGGACTTGTTAGCAATAAAACATGTGTACCTTCTCTCCTAGGATAGTAAACTAGCTAGGCCTTGCCATTGCATACCCAATTGTAGATTTTTATGTAAAACTTTTAGAAGTTGGTTTCGCACGCGCAAATCTTCAGAGCAGTATTGCTCTGCTGGGGATCGAAATTGATGACCTGCTTTCAAAAATTCTAGTGTAAATATTGCGTTATCTAGATGTTCTTGAGGAGCGAAATTCCCCCTTCTTTGATTTTTTTGACAACATGCACATCTGTCACTATGAACATGAAGGCAACATTAAAGTAAAGCAATACATGTGGTAAAACAATTAACTCACACCAAGCAGAAATAAGCAAGGTAATACACGTAATCAGTAGCACACAAGAGAAAGGATAGTGATGTAGAGAGATACATCATCAATTGCCTAAATACTGTACCATCACCCAGAGTCTGCAATAGCTGGCAAGCCCTGTTTCACAATGAGGACCTGGAGAACCATTCCTGGGCAAGGTTTCCTAGTTTACCTTGAAAGGGGGTCCAGCTGTTATAAGCCCAAATCGGCAAGTCAAAGTGACCTGAGTACATTTTTAGTGCAGAAGCACCTGGGTCTGTTGGCATACTTCCAACCAGCTAGGGCCAGGGTTTGGCCAAGGCCTTAACTGGAAGGGTTCTATTAACATATCCTATAAACAAGCCTCTAGTAACAGCAACTGGGAAAGTCTCTTAAAATTATACATTCCTTGCAGGTAACTATACAGTGGTATGTGAAAGTTTGTAAAGCAGCCGGCTTCGTAATTGTGGCAGTTTGAAAGCAAATCAGTGAGAGACTCAAAGTCAGAACTACAATTTAATAGAAAAATTAAAAGAAATGCAATAGTACAAAAACACTGACAGAGTCAGAATACAACCTGACACCCTGTCGCTTAGGGTGTTGGTAGCAGTCCACTTAGATGGTGGCTGCAGTACTCTGGGAGTGATAGATGTGGTTCTGTTGAAGCAGTGATCCTGTGGAAAGGTGTAGTTCTCCTCTGAAGGTCCAGTGGTGGTGTAGAAGGATCTGGTCTTCCTCTGGGAATCCAGTGGAAAAGCTGACTTGTGGTGTTTCAAATTCCAGTTTATATTCAGATAGGGATGCTTGGTTCCTCCCCCTGGGCGGAGCATCTCACAATGGGAATGGTGTAATTTTATCAGTGGGACTCAATGGCCCATTAACAGAAGATATCCCCCGAAGCCATCAGGGAGAGCAAAGAAGCAAAGTGCCCCACCTGGCTCCAACATCCCATGAAGATGGTGATAGAATACATACCATTGTAACCTAAGACAGTAATTTATCTTAGCTAAGTAGTCAGTGGTACCATGAACAAACTGCAAACAACCAAAGCAATGCATATGTGGAACATCAAATAATATCTTATAGATAATTCCCGCTATAAGAAGTCAGTGAATTCACACTATGACATTAACAATATATTCAGCATCAATACATCAACAGTTACTGTCCTAAGAAGTCGAGATCATATTTTTCCACACGCCTATGCATATATGACAATAAAGCAAAATAAAAGCAAGAACAAAAGCATTAAACAGCTTACAATTAATAACAGCCATAATTTGGAATTGTTACTCATTCCTCTGTGCTTCCTATGGAAGATAAAACAGCAGAGATTGTTATGAATAATTGCATTAATTGACCAATGTAGAAGATATATACCAATAGAATCTTCAATGAAATTAAGGATCTAAAAAACCACATTTCCACATATTTTACACAACTTATTATCTTATATTCTTAAACAGTTGCTTACTAATTCTTCATCATAAGTACTTCAGTCGGTTCCATCTTATCTCTATAACAAAAGAACTGTATCTTGTAATTTAAATGACCAGATTTAATCATAACTTAACTTCATTCAAACTTAACGTCACTCATCTCTATAACAAAACAATTGTATCTTGCAATTTAAACGAGCATATTTCAACAGAACTTCACTGAAAGTTAACATCACTTAAACGCAACAGAAAGTATGCCGAACAGAACTTAAAGTAAACATTACTAAAACTGAACAGAAATTGATCTTAATAGAACTTAACACAACTAAAGATAACAGATCTTAGACTGAACAAGACTTAAAATTAACCTTGCTTAAACGTACCAACTGTTAAACTTGACAGAAATTAAAATTAACCGAACTTAACCTTAACAGAACTTCAAATTAACAGAATATAAACCTAACATCACTCAAATTTAACAACACTTAAGCTTAACAGAACTTAACATCACTTAAACTTTACAGAATTTAAATGTAACAGAATGTTGGAGTTTGGATCTAGTGTTTTTTTGGGTTTTTTTCCTCAGGAATTTTTCTCCCATGGGTTGCTAGGGGACTAATGACTGGGCTAATGGCTAGGTACTTAAGAGAACAAAGCACAGGGCTAGGGCCTTTCTCCTTGGCAGGGCGGGGCAGAATCCCTCTCATGGAAGCAGGGCCTGACAACTCGAGATTTTGGAGAATGCAAAAAGCAAGGGCGGAGGAGGGCACTCTCTTGCTCTGGACCTTGAGAGCCAGACAGTTGGAGCTGTTGTCTGCTGAACCCACGGCCCCTGAGAAGCCAGCACGGAGCTGCCGGTGTTTCTGCTGTGAGCCTTTTCTCTCTGCCCACCGGCCTGCCACCAGCCTGCTCCTCGGCGCCGCTCAGAGTTTTTGCTACACTGTAACTGGGTTCCCCCCTGCACGCCGGGGCCTCCTGCTGTCCAAGCTCCCTGTGTCCGGGGATCCTGCTGCGGCACCGACACCAGCCGCTCCCCGAGGGTCTGAGAAACAAAGCCTGTCCTCCATCCCTCTCTGCCTCGGGCAGCCGCCATTGCTGTTGTGCTACCTGAGCTCACGCCGGAGCGCCCCCTGCAGCCACCGGGGAATCATCACACCCAGAGCGCCCCCTGCAGGCAGTGACTGGAACTGCACCAGAAAGGGAAAAGGTGCCTGAAGCCAAGCAGGCTGCCACTGGGTTTCTGGTTCTGTTTGTTGGTCAACGTTATAGTTGTTGTTATTTGTTAGCTTTGTTTTAGATATTAGCAAAGAACTGTTATTCCTACTCCCATATCTTTGCCTGAGAGCCTCTTGATTTCAAATTTATAATAAATCGGAGGGAGAAGGGTTAAAGTTTCCCATTCCAAGGGAGTCTCCTGCCTTCCATAACAGACACCTGTCTTTCAAACCAAGACACAGAACTAAAGTCAGAGTTGAGAGTGTTCCTTTAAAATTTTCAGACACAACAGAATTTAACTCATTTTGACTCCATCGTTACAAGAAAGCTACTGAAAATTTGTCATACAGCAGTTAAACATCAGTGAACAATATGCAAGCAAACAAATGATTTGTAACTGAAATAACGGCAACATGGATTTACTGGAGAGATTATGAAAGGTGTGGCAAATATGTTGTGATTTCATGCAATTTAGTTTTAAAAATAGCTCATGATAAGTACAAACATTATTGAAAATACCCATTCATAGTCAGGACTTATATGGTGTAAGCATATACTTGCCAGGGAATTTTAAGGTGCAGGTTTACTCAGAAAAATGACAACAGTGTATATCTTGGCAAATTGCACTTCAAACCTGCTCAGTTTGCAGATGGTAAGACAGCTTTTCGAGATGGCCCATTGTATTGGGTCTGACTGGGGTAAAGCTCACAGGCCTTACACTGCTGTACTTTGCTTTGGTAGCTGGCGTTGATAACAGAACAGTGTTTTGGCTACTGCCAAGCTGTGCTGTCCCTCTGACATTCCTTCCCCCACTGAAGGGGATGGGGGGGGCAAGATCCTGGGAGGGGACACCAGCAGGCCAGCTGACCCCAGTCAGCCAAAGGGATATTCCATACCATATGACATCAGCTCAGATATATAAGGGAAGGAAGAGAGGAGGAGGAGGAGGAGGCACTCAGGAATCATCCATGTTTGCCTCCTTGAACAACCGTCACGCGTGCTGAAGCCCTGCTTCCCAGGAAGTGTCCGGACATCGCTACTGATGGGAAGTAGAAATTGATTGCTTTCCCTTCTGCTCTTGCGTGCGCAACTTTCAACTTGCTTGTTCTATTTTTTTTCCCACTGTAATAAAACTGCCTTTTCTTACCCTGATAGTCTTTTTCAATATTATCCTCTCCCCTCTCCCAGCGGGAGAGGGAGTGACAGAGTGACTGAGTGGGCACCTGGCACCTGGCCGGGGTCAACCCACGACAGTCCCTTTTGGCGCCCGAACGTGGGGCGAGATAAAGGCAGTTTTTTCTATATATACATACATTGCATGCTCTAGTAATTACCAATAGCAGCTCTCAAGTAGTAAACTCCTGCGTGGCATACGGCCTTCGGCTGCCACACTGCTTATCTTTGTTTTGCTATGTTTGGGAACATGTTGAAACAAACAATGACTGTAAATGAATATAACTCCTTCTCTCTGCCCTGGGTGAATTTGAGTATAGATGATCTTTTACTGCAGGCTCCTGTGATTATTGCCAACCCTTACATAAGCCTTCTGATATTATTAATAATATTAGCCAACACTGTTACCTTATGGAATTCATGGAAATTGACATCTCCCTGGTACAGAAGGAAACGACCCTTGGGTGAGGAGCTGTTAAAATCTGCCCTGACGTACCCAGTTCCTTGGTGGAAAGGTATATGGAGGGATTTGGGCAGGTTCCTAGGGCGGTTATCACCTCCCGTTGCCTGGGAGTTTACTCCTGAAGAGGTAAATAACCCTAACAAACTGGCCCGTCGGCTGACAGAAGGGTGCCTCGTTTACTCTCAGGAATGCGAGCAGCTTCTCGCCCTGTACTGGGGGCTGGCCTGGGCTTACCGGGCCTCTGTTCAATATTCTCAGAGGACTGTGGTTGAGGCAGGAACTCAAACTGTGTCTGAGGACACTATAGCTGAGACAGGGACACAAACTACAACTGTGGCTGAGGCAGGGATACAAACCATAACAACTATGTCTGAGATAGGAACCCAAACCACAACAACTACAGTAATTGCCCCAGTAGTGAAAACAAATAAATGGACAAGGCAAGTATCAGGCTGATTAGTAAGAGAAGAAGAAGGAGAAGAGGAAGAAAAGATGGGGCTAGATCAAGAGGCAGGTCCCTCAGCAAAGGAATCGAAGGGAATGAGGCAGATTAAACAGGAGACCAAAGTTACTCGGTCCCTGACCCCATCCGAACTTCGAGACTTGCGAAAGGATTACAGCCGCCAGTCAGGTGAGAGGATTCCTGCATGGCTGCTGCGATGCTGGGATAATGGGGCTGATAGTCAGCAGTTAGAAGGTCATGAAGCCCAACAGATGGGATCCCTTGCTAGGGATCGAGAAATTGAAAGAGGACTTGCAAAGAAAGGAGCAACTTGTAGCCTCTGGAGACGGCTTCTTTCAAGTGTGAAGGCAAGATATCCTTTTAAGGAAGATCTTGTAAAGTCCCCAGGGAAGTGGACCAATGTGGATGAAGGTATCCAGTACCTGAGAGAATTAGCAGTGCTGGAAATTGTCTATAGTGATCTAAAGGATGATAGCATCACCATAGATCCAGAGGATGTCCCTTGTACACTTGCCATGTGGAAGAAGGTGGTTCAAGGCGCCCCGGCATCATATTCCAGCAGCATGGTGGCACTTTATTACCCAAAAATGGATACACCAACTGTAGAGTTGGCGTCCGCCTGGCTCCGAAATGTAGAAGAAACTCTGGGTGCTCCCTCATCCCTGTGAGCCAGCACCCCAACTTTTAGGGGCAGCCCAAGAGATCGCTCCTCTCCAACCCCAGTCAGAGGGAAAGGAATCCCCAAGAACAGGCCACGTAACGAGCTCTGGTTTTTTCTGCGTGAGCATGGAGAGGACATGAGGAAATGGGATGGTGAACCCACCTCTAAGCTGAGCGCCTGGGTCTGAGAACTGAGGGGGAAGAGACCTGTTAAGAAGGGGCCACCCAAGAAGACTGTCAGTGTAGTTACCAGACAGAGACCAGAAGACAATCAGCGATTTCCCAGATATAAGAAAACCAAAACTGTTTGCAACAGTCCTGAGGAGGGAACTTCTGATTTGGCATCACAAAGGTCAGACAGTGAATACTCTGACCAGGAACAGGAATAGAGGGTCCCTGCCTCCGGCCAGGAGGAGGAAAGGGATGACCGGGTATACTGGACGGTGTGGATTCGATGGCCTGGCACATCAGATCCACAGAAGTACAAAGCTTTAGTGGACACCGGTGCACAGTGTACACTGATGCCATCAAGGCACAAGAGTGCAGAAGCCATCTGGATCTCTGGAGTGACAGGGGGATGCCAGGAGTTGTCGGTAGTAAAAGCTGAGGTGAGCTTAACAGGGGACAGATGGCAAAGACACCCCATTGTGACTGGCCCAGAGGCCCCTTGTATCCTTGGCATCGACTACCTCAGGAGAGGGTATTTTAAGGATCCAAAAGGATATTAATGGGCCTTTGGTGTAGCTGCGGTGAATACAGAGAAGATCAAACAGTTATCCACCCTGCCTGGCCTCTCAGAAGATCCCTTCATCGTAGGATTGCTGCAGGTGGAAGATCAACAAGTACCGATTGCTACCAGGACAGTGCACCGGAGGCAGTATCGTACCAACCGGGACCCCGTGACTCCTATCCATGAACTAATTCATCGACTGGAGAGCCAAGGAGTGGGGCCCTGAGCAGAAACAGGCCATTGAGCAAATCAAACAAGAAATAGCTCGTGCGGTGGCTCTTGGGCCTGTTCGGACAGGACCAGATGTGCAAAATATACTCTACACTGCAGCCGGGAAGCAGGGCCTCACCTGGAGCCTCTGGCAGAGGACCGCAGGAGAAACCCGAGGTCGGCCATTAGGATTCTGGAGCAGGAGTTACCGAGGATCAGAAGCCCACTATACTCCAACTGAAAAAGAAATACTAGTGGCTTATGAGGGGGTTCGAGTTGCCTCGGAAGTTGTTGGGACAGAAGCATGTCTCCTCTTGGCACCACGATTGCCTGTCCTACACTGGATGTTCAAAGGAAACATTCCCTCCACGCATCATGCAACCAGTGCTACATGGAGTAAGTGGGTGGCCTTAATTACACAACGAGCCCGAATGGGAAAAGCCAACTTCCCAGGAATCCTAGAAGAGATTTTGAGTTGGCCAGAAGCCAGAGATTTTGGAGCACTGTCTGAGAAGGTGACTCGTGCCCAAGAAGCACCACCATATAACGAGTTACCAGAAAACAAAAGAAAATATGCTTTATTTACTGATGGATCCTGTCGAGTGACAGGAAACCATCGGAGGTGGAAAGCTCCTGTGTGGAATCCCACACGACAAGTCATTGAGACTGCTGAAGGGGAAGGTGAATCAAGCCAGTTTGCAGAGGTGAAAGCCATCCAACTAGCCCTAGAGATTGCTGAGAGAGAAAAGTGGCCCATACTCTATCTCTATACCGACTCCTGGGTGGTGGCTAATGCCCTATGGGGATGGCTGCAGCAGTGGAAGAAAACCAACTGGCAGTGCAGGGGAAAAACCATCTGGGCTGCTGCATTATGGCAAGACATTGCTGCACGGATAGAAAACATGACTCTGAAAGTATGCCATGTAGATGCCCATGTGCCCAGAAGTCGTGCCACTGAGGAGCATCAAAACAACGAATGGGTAGATAAGGCCACCAAAATTGGAATAGCTCAGGTGGACCTAGATTGGGAGAGAAAGGGTGAGCTATTTATAGCCCGATGGGCCCACAAAACATCAGGGCATCTTGGAAGGGATGCAACATACAGATGGGCTCGTGATCGAGGGGTGGATCTGACCATGGAGGCCATCACACAGGTTATTCATCAGTGTGAAACATGCGCTGCCATCAAGCGAGCCACACGAGTGAAGCCTCTTTGGAGTGGAGGGCGGTGGCTGGGGTTCCAGTATGGTGAAGCCTGGCAAATTGATTACATTGGGCCATTGCCACGAACACGCCAAGGCAAGAGTTACATCCTCACCATGGTGGAGGCCACAACTGGCTGGCTGGAAACGTACCCAGTAAACCACGCCACGGCTCAGAACACAATTTCAGGTCTTGAAAGACACATTTTGTGGTGACATGGAACCCCAGATAGAATTGAGTCCGACAATGGGACTCATTTTCGAAATAATCTTATTAACTCCTGGGCAAAGAGGCATGGCATTAAGTGGATATATCATATTCCTTATCACCCACAGGCCTCTGGGAAGATTGAAAGGTATAATGGACTGTTAAAAACTATGCTATGGGCACTAGGTAATGGGAAATGGAAGCATTGGGATGTGAATTTGGCAGAAGCCACTTGGGTAGTCAATACTAGGGGATCTGCTAACCTCCCTGGTCCTGCCCAGACTAAGCCCTTAGACACTGTGGAGGGAGACAAGGTTCCTTCACTACACATAGGAAAGTGGCTGGGGAAGTCAGTGTGAGTTGCGTCCCCCATGGGGAAGGGCAAACCCATTCGTGGGATTGTCTTTGCCCAAAAACCTGGGTGCACTTGGTGGGTAATGCGGGAGGATGGGGAGACCCAGTGTGTGCCCCAAGGTGATTTAACCTTGAGTTAAGAATAATCTATGTTGGAAGTTGCATGTTGCAGGATGTAAGTAGCAGAAGGGACATGAGCTGACAAAGAACAAATTTCAGCAAGGGGCAAGATTATGTCAGTGGGTGTGTGTCCTAGGTTTGCCTAGGAAAAAGTCAATCTAGGAAGTGACCCATGCTACAGGAAGTGGTACAGCTTCCTTCCTGGGAGACAGAACCAGTAACCAGCTAGTTTTGAGTATTGATAGGTATGCAAACCAAGTAAAAGTTGATCCGCCTCCAGAAAAAATAAACATATATAAGCAGGAGACATATGGGAAAAGACCCCTTTTTGCCCTGTTGCTGCCGGACAAAGCTGGTCCCTTGCTTTCTCTCTCTGGTAAGACTGGGCCCTTTTCCCCCCCATTCCCCCTTTCCCCTTGTGGCGGGGGGGGAAGGGGGATTTGGAGTGGCAGTGCAGCTGAGCGTGGGGGAGGACCCAGTCTGAGCTCTCCGGCTCAGATGCAGTTCGGCTGACATTCCAACCACAGTGGGCAGGGCCGGGCACCTGCTTTGGGCCAGGCAGGGGCCGAGCCAGCTCCATCTGACTTGGGCCAGGCCCTGTTTTGTCACCCTGGGTCAAGCCGGCCCTGCCGAGCAGGGCCAAACCAGTTTCACAGAGCAAGGCCACTGAGAGTCTGACTGCTTCTGCCGCCCGGCTCAAACTTTTTAAACAGCCCAGCAGAGACCATGTGACTGTTGCAGAGGCCCAAGAGAGAGAGATATTAACCCTTTCAGTGCCCAGATGAAACTTGTGGACATCCATCCTCTCCTGCACAGAGAGAAAGAGTGAGGAAACCTACAGAAATACAGCATAGAGACTTCAGTCGGTGAAGGAAGTAGAGCTGATACCTAGAGAGAGAAGCATGAGGAGTGCTTCAGTGTGGAAGTTGAGAATTCTTCTGTGAAGCCATGGTTGGGACTAAGCTAAAATATTCCCTGTAATATATGAGAGAATGGTCCAAAGGGGGGATGTAATGTTCTAACTGCAGTCAGTGAACCAAGGCACCTGTGTAGAGATAAATAGATGCTGAAGTAATTGCAGCTTGATGAGAAGCTTGAACAGAGACAGAGAAGAAGCTGTGATCCAGTCCCTTGTCCCAGGGAATGGAAAAAGAGAACTTGTGTTGCCGGCAATGGAAGATTTCTTTGCTGCTATAGTAGAACTACTCATCCTTAAAAGAATACCCCATGGGCTGCCATAGCCCACTGTAGTAGCTGTGGGAAGGCTACTAGTGTGGGAGGGATCTTCCACAACAAGCAGATTTTCCTCCCAGGCGGCTGCTTGTTGTGAGGCTGCAACCATAAAAACTGTTTTTCTTGTGGAGAAGACTATGGTATAAGCAAGAGAAATTTCTCTCCCTAAATGAACTGAGAAAAGACTATTTTAGCGGTGGTAAACTGACTGAAAGTCGAAGTGTTGTCTTTTTGTGTTGTCAGTGGGAAAGAGATTAATTGGTGGAGGGAGGAAAGGTGTTCTAAGGGTTTTGTTCTGGTTCTTGTTTTTTTTCTTCCTTTTTAGGTCTGTTAATAAACTTTCTTTATATTCTTTAAAGTTTGAGTTTGGTTTGCCTACTCCTAATCCTTATCTCACAACAAAAATTGAGTAAATTCTGGTAAGTGTGCTGACTTTTGGCCAGAAACTTGGATGGGCGAACTCAAACCACTACAGTGTGTAAGACACACTTGTATATAAACAGCTACAAAGTCATGGTTCCAGATGATTCTGAAGGAGTGAGCTACTGTTTACTGCAGTTGTGGTCCATCAATGTATTTAAACTGTTTTGATATCAAGTCCAATTTCAATTTATAAGTAGCAAGAAAGAATAACTACACCTGAGTCACTAAATAGCTATACCTATCCAAAATGCTGTCACATATTTCTTCATGGCGAAAGATTCAGAATAAAATTACCTTATTGAAGCTGTGAGATACAAAGCAAGCAAACTGGTAAAGCTGGCACAATTCTGTCTGCTTTTGCAATGGAGATTTGTGAGCTAATTATATCTAATTCTCAAATAGCTGCTGCCGATAAGACTCAGGGTTTGCCTTCAAGTGAGCAAAGGAATGCCTGATTTATGAGTGACATGGGCATCCCCTAGCTAATTGCTCCATACAGGTAAATCATGCAATGTTTTGACATCGGGTTTGAAAGTAAATTGCTGAGTGTCTTACAAATATGAACCTTCCTGTCCACAAACTAAAACATTAGCTACATAGTGATAAATGGTACTTTCAGGGTACCAACTTGCAAATATTCTACCAGGTATACAAGTTTCTAATTTTTGTGTTAACAGCTAACATCATTATAACTGAGTAAAGAGCCAGTATTAATTCAGTTAAATCAGACTTTTAAATCAAAATTCTGGAAAGGGCACTATACATCCCACATGGCAAGTTTTACCAATCATGCAATATATCAGCATGTCTGTTGAAGAATTTAGACCTTGCTATGTGTGGTAGTTTGAAAGCAAATCAGTGAGAGACTCAAAGTCAGAACTACAATTTAATAGAAAAAAAAATGCAATAATACAAAACCACTGACAGAGTCAGAATACAACCTGACACTCTGTCAGTCAGGGTGTTGGTAGTAGTCCACTTAGAAGGCGGTTGCAGTCCTCTGGGAGTGATAGATGTGATTCTGTTGAAGCAGTGATCCTGTGAAAGGTGTAGTTCTCTTCTGAAGGTCCAGTGGTGGTGTAGAAGGATCTGGTCTTCCTCTGGGAATCCAGTGGAAAAAGCTGCCTGTGGTGCTTCAAATCCCAGTTTATATGCAGATAGGGATACATTGGTTCTTCCCTCTGGGCGGGGCATCTCACAGTGGGATGATGGGCCACTAGCTGCAGTCGTTGGGGATGAGCAAAGTAAAGTGCCCCACCCGGCCCCAACGACCGGCCCATTAGCAAAAGTTCTGCAGCCATCAGGAACACTGCCCCACCCGGCCCCAACATCCCATGAAGATGGTGATAGAATACATACCATTGTAACCTAATACACTATGCTACTGGCATGCAGGAAGACACTACATTGACACAGACAGCCTTGAATCTCTCTGATAAACAATCCTGTCAAAATCCACAGCTCACTGAAAATACAAGGTTAGTTTTAACAGAGTTCCAGTAACGATGTCACAAATATTGCGAGGATAGCCCCTCTGCATTCTGGGATTTGAGTATGCAGTGTCACCTGTTAACTGAACAACAAACTGTCCTGTACCAATCTCTGTATTTCTCTGATGATAGAGTAGCCTAAGATCTCTGTGTTTCAGTGTGTCCTCTTGGCATTCTGACAGCAATGTGCCATAGCTTCAGCACTCAGTGTAGGCTATAAATCTGCCATGAGCTGTGATTTATGGTTCCGACTTTGGGAGGGTAGACCAAGCCAGGGTAGCTATCAAAGGCTAACAGCTCTCAGTCACCTGGTATGCCATGAGCTGGTGGTTCAGCCAGGGGCCCCAGAGGGGGCAGGAGACCCATAAGGTCAGAGAGGGAGACTGTGCTTGGGGGGCTGACTGAGGCTGAGGAGCCAACCGTAGGCGGGGGGCTTCAAAGAGCTGGAGGGGTGACTGTGCCCAAGGGGCCAACTGAGGCCGAGGGGGCTGCCGCTAGTGGAGCAGTTGCGGAGGGGGCAGCCAGTGAGGGAGCTGCTGCGGAGGAAGCTGGCAGCCAAAAAGCTGCTTGTGTGGGAGGCACTCCACAGAACACTCTTTGGAGGGGGCAGCCAGTGAGGGAGCTGCTGTGGAGGGAGCTGGCAGCCAAAAAGCTGCTTGTGTGGGAGGCACTCCACAGAACACTCTTTAGAGTGGCAGCAGCAGCGGGGGCAGTCTGCTCTGGGGGGAGCCTCTCGCTCCGGGGGCGAGCCTACTGCTCCCAGGGGGCTTCTCTAATGCCCGTAACATTGCGTGCTAAATTGATGATTGATCTGTTCCCTGGATCTGTTCTATGGATCCATTAGTTCCCTGGATCCGTGCCTGGGTTTGTTAGCAGTATCTTTTCTAGCACTCCCTGCTGCAGCTGCACACAGGAGTTTTTAACATCAAAACCTCTCTAATTTAGGAAACAGTTACAGGGTTCTTTAACCTGTAATAAAAGTTGCTCCAATGTAGAGAAAGTGCTGCAATATCTTTAAGCTGTACCGACACTACCGGGACACCCCCCCAGTCCCAGGATACTCACAGTCCCGTGGTTCTTCGTCCAGCAAAGACCACTTGATGCCTTAAGATTTTAGCTTTTATATTTTTCAGATCCTGTACTGCATTAGTGTATAACTCTGAACTCCATACAGAGTGTTAGTTAACTCTCTTCACATTTTGGTCAGACAAAACAATCCTTCTAGGCCTGAGATCCAAGGATACCCTCTGCCTCAGGCCCCAAAACGTATAAACAAAAGTGAATTGGGGAGAGCAAACTGAGGGAGTATGACTTCATTACCTGAAGCTGTAATTGGAGAATTAACCCCTGATATGCAAATAGACCAAAGTTATATCTGTCTGAAAAACTCATGACCATCATCCATTTTGAGTGTAGCCCTTTGGGGAGGCTTTGTCTGCCCTTAATGTACCTGAAGGCCCTTCATTAAATATATCTGCTTTTATCTTTTTAACTTCGTCTGGCCTCTGTTTCTAGGTAAGCTCAATTACAGGCATCACACTGACCTAACCTTAAAGACATTTTGCTGTCTGTCAGATTGTAGTTTGCAAAGCAAGTTCCCTATCATTGTGGCAGGGTCCAAGCTCTGCTCTCTGCTTCCAGTCTGAGGGTTCCAGGCTTGTAAGGGCTGCCTGGCCGAGTTCCAGTCCATCTCTTCATTGCAATCTGGTATCCCGGTGTTCTGAGTCTGCGGGGCTTCGTTGTTGGCCGCAGTGCTCCTCCTCACTGTAATCTTATCTCATTCGGGCGCCAGATGTTAAAGCAGAGCAAT
>JAVTVJ010001764.1:0-26003 GCA_034509425.1 Eopsaltria australis | reverse complement strand
TAACTCTAGTCCAAAATGTATCCAAAAGCTCTTCATAAGGACAACTTGTCAAAGTTGAGAATCTGGCCTGGTAAGTTTTGCCCCAAGATAAAGATTGGCCCTGTGCCCATGGAGCTGTGATTCCAAATGTCATGTTTAATCATATTAAAGGCTGTTGACAAAACAAAATAGCTCTTAATTTCCTACTAGCCACAAAATCATTGACACTAGTTGTTGTTCTTATGCAAATCTGAATGAAAAATTTTTTTAGAAATTTGGTTGAAATTTGAAAGCAAACTCAAATTCTACACCAAGTAACTCTCAAAGAGCTTACTGAACCTTGAATATCTTCAGTACACTCACTTCATGGTTACCAAACTGAACCTAGATAAAAGAAATGTTCATAGTAACTGTAGTTATAATTAGCATCTGTGTAACAACTAGTGGGATAGCCAGTTGTATAAACCAGAGGTATGGTTGAATGCAGAGTAGAGACTAGACAAGACAGAGTCTTGATAGTCTCTAAAAAAGGGGGGAATGAGGCCGTTTGGTTTCTGCCTTTTTTCTTTTATATGTTCTCTGTACTCTCTGCCCATATTTTTGTGGCTCTGTGCCTACTATAATTAATAGCTAGTTTTTTCCAGTAAGCCTTTCCATAGCCTTTCCTAAGCAGAAGACAAAACAAATTCGCAGAGCTCAAGCCAGGGGGTTGCAAGGCCTGTCCTATCTCAGTTCTTCCTGGGAACCAGGCCGGGAACAACTCTGGAGGTACATTTTCATAACAGAGTGGCAGCCAGTGGCCTTGAGAGGGGGCTCTCAGGGAAGGGGCTGGACCTGAGGGGGAATTGAATCGCCACTTGGTCTCCTTATTGGTGCTCTTAATTATGCTAATTTCCTACAAGCTATAAATATGTACTCACCCCTGGAGGGGCTGGGCTTTTATGGACACCTTTCCATAACTGCTCCTGAAGACCTTCAAAATAAAGATCCCCTTTTATATTACCTCTTGCTAAAATGATCTCGAGTTTCTTTTCCAGGCTGGGGGAAAAGGCAACACCGGACGCCACCTGAAATGCCGCATGGATCAAGATGCTTCCCAGACCCAAGCTGCCATCAACTAGAACTCTGGCTGCAATTGTAGGGCTAAATGCCTCCTAAAAACTGGCATCATGGATCTGGGGGGGCTGAGGTTTCTTTCACATGGAAAAGCGCCATTGTTTGTATCGAAGGCCACTTATCTGGGAGTTGACAGCCGCATGCTGAAATCCCGCATGGATTAAGATTCCTCGCAGACCCAAGCTACCACCGACAAGGACCCTGGCTGCCATTGCAGGGCCAAAACCCTCCTCCAAACTGACATCAGAAACTTGGGGAGCAGAGTTTCTCTTTTCTCAGAGAAAAAGGGACAGCTTTTTGTGTCCGCGGGCCTAAAGGCACTTCTGCTCGCCTGCTGCGTCTCAAATTCCGTATGGATTCCAAGAATTCTCGCGACCAAGCTGCCAACCCAGACAGGGACCGTGGCTGGCTGCCCTTGCAGGGCAAAACCCTCCTCCAAACTGAAATCAGCGAAAACTGGGGGGCAGAGTTTTCTCTTCTCAGAAAAAGGGACACTTTTTTTGTTCCGGCCCTAAGGCACTCTGGCTCCGGGACGCCACCTGAAATTCCGTATGGATCCAGATTATTCGCTGACGCAAGCTGCCATCAACCAGGACTCTGGTTGCATTTGTAGGGCCAAAACCCCCCACCAAACCGATATCATGAATCTGGGTGCCTAAGTTTTCTTTCACGTGGAAAAGTGCCATCATTTGTATCGTAGGCCCCCTGTTTGGGAGTCGACTGCCGCCTCCTCAAATTCCGCATGGAGCAAGATCCCTCACAGACGCAAGCTGCCACCGACAAGGACCCTGGCTGCCCTTGCAGGGCCAAAACCCTCCTCCAAACTGACATGAAAAAACTGGGGGGCAGAGTTCTCTTTCCCAGAGAAAAGGGACACTTTTTGTGTCCCGGCCCTAAGGCCCTCTGCTCCCGGGACGCCACCTGAAATTCCGTATGGATCAAGATTATTCGCTGACAGCAAGATGCCATCAAACCAGGACTCTGGTTGCATTTGTAGCGCGCAAAACCCTCCAACCAAACCGAAATCATGATCCTGGGGGCCTAAAAGTTTTTCTTCCGTGCAAAAGTGCCATCATTTGTATCGTAAGGCCCCATGTTGGGAGTCGACTGCCGCCTCTTCAAATTCCGGCAATGGGAGCAAGATCCTCGCAGACCCCAAGCTGCACCGACTAGGACACTGCTGCCCTTGCAGGGCCAAAACCCTCCTCCAAACTGACATCAAGAAAGTGGGGGGCAGAGTTCTCTTTCTCAGAGAAAAGGGACACTTTTTGTGTCCCGGCCCTAAGGCACTCTGCTCCCGGACACCACCTGAATTTCCGTATGGATCAAGATGCTTTCCCAGAAGTCCAGCTGGCCATCAGCTAGAAACTCTGGCTGCAATTGTAGGCTAAATGCATCCTCAAAACTGGCATAAATGCATCTGGGGACTGAGTTTTCTTTTCACATGGAAAAGCGCATTTGTTTGCTCGAAGGCACATTTATCTTGGGAGTTATGACAGCAGCTGCTGAATTCCGCATGATTAAGATTCCTCGCAGACCCAGGTGCCACAACAAGGACCTGGCTGCCCTTGCAGGGGCCAAAAACCCTCCTCCAACTGCACATCAAGAAACTGGGGGCAGAGTTCTCTTTCTCGGAAGAAAAGGGACACTTTTTTGTGTCCCGGCCTAAGGATGTGCTCCGGTGATGCCGTTTGGTTTCTGACTTTTTTCTTTTATATGTTCTCTGTACTCTCTGCACATATTTTTGTGGCTCTGTAGCCTACTATATTATTAGCTAGTTTTTCCAGTACCTTTCCATAGCCTTTCCCTAAGCAGAAAGACAAAACAAATTCCAGAGCTCCAAGCCCCAGGGGGTTGCAAGGCCCTGTCCTATCTCAGTTCTTCCTGGAAACCAAGGCCGAGAACAACTCTGAGGTACATTTTCATAAGCAGAGTGCAGCCAGTGCTGAGAGGGGGGCTCCAGGGAAGGGGCTGGACCTGAAGGGGAATTGAATCGCCACTTGTTCTCCTTATTGGTGCTCTTAATCAATTATGCTAATTTCCTAAAAGCTATAAATATGTACTCACCCCTGGAGGGGCTGGGCTTTTATGGACACCTTTCCATAACTGCTCCTGAAGACCTTCAAAATAAAGATCCCCTTTTATATTACCTCCTTGCTAAAATGATCTCGAGTTTCTTTTCCAGGCTGGGGGAAAAGGCTACAGTTATTTGGCACACCCAGAAGGGACACGAGAACCTGGTACCCTTCCTCTGGACCGAAAACATCCTGCAAGGAATTCCTTTCTGACAGCAATCTAAAGATTCCCTGCCACGGGCCTGAGGTCGAGACACCATGGTTCCAAGATCCCACAGGAGGTAGTATAAAGGTGGTTCTTTTCGTTGTGTAGTGTGTAGTTTGTATGTGTGTGTATTGTTTATGTATTGTGTATCTGTTTAAAGTCAGTAATTGTTAGCGATCCCAGGACAACCTGGCGTGGTGGTGAGAAAATTTGCTTTTGAAATCATTTCTCCAAGTTTTTCCTGTTGCCGATTTTCCAACCTGCCCCAGAGATCGGCTGGTGGGGAGGAGGCGGGTGTGTGATCTCGGCTGAGATTGTTCACTGGTAGAGAAAGCAAATCACAGTGCGAAAGTTTATTTCATGTTTAGCACATGCGAGTTTTGAATTGAAAGCTGCCTGGAGACATCTGGGCATGGAGCGGCCGGGGGAGGCCTGGTCTGCTTCTTGGTAGGAGGTGGGGGATGGGCCCCGCTTCCTACAGGTTTGGGGAGCGGCTGGGTGTCCAGCCTGCTCCTTGGTGGGAGGCTGGTGAGAGATTCCCACTTCCTACAGGTTTGTGGAGCGGCTGGGTGTCCAGCCTGCTCCTTGGTGGGAGGCTGGGGAGAGATTCCCACTTCCTACAGGTTTGTGGAGCGGCTGGGTGCCCAGCCTGCTCCTTGGTGGGAAGCTGGGGAGAGATTCCCACTTCCTACAGGTTTGTGGAGCGGCTTGGTGCCCAGCCTGCTCCTTGGTGGGAGGCGAGTGAGAAATCCTCGCTTCCTACAGGTCTGTGGAGAGGCTGGGTGTCCAGCCTGCTCCTTAGTGGGCGGCGAGGGAGAGATCCTCGCTTCCAGCAAGTTTTGTGGAACGGCCGAGAAAGCTCGGTTCGCACCATTGTAAGGGAAGGGGGAGAAGCGCCCACTTTCTATGTTCCATCTGTAAAAAGTTTTTCCAAGATTTTAAGGCAAGGGCGACTCCCGGACTTCCGGGACGGCTCCGCGAGCAGGGCGGTCACTCCCCGTGACAGAAGCGGGGCACCAGCCGCTCTGAGAGGGGCGGAGGTGATTCCTGCCATTGCCCTGGTCACGGCCGGGGATGCGCGGGGGAGCGGTCCCAGGAAGCGAACCGGGACCGGGGCTGCCGCTGCGCTGCTTCGGCCCTGCTCTGGCGGAGGCGGGGCCGCCGCTGCGCGGCCACGGCCCGGCTCACTCGCTGCTCCTGGGCCCCGCCCGCACCGGCCCAGAGCGGGCCGGGAGTGTGAGATCTAGGGGAAGGAACGGCCCTATCGCACTTTCCCCAAGTAAAGAGCGTTTTAGAGACACCCGAGAGCCGCTGTGAGCAGCAGCACGGGCCGAGCGCGGGCGAGCCGGGGGTGCCCCTGGGCGGGGGTGCCCGCATGGCGCGCCCGTCCCCGGCCGTGCGGGGGCAGCGAGCGCTCTTTGCTCTGGTAGGCACTCAAAAGGGAAACACCGGGCCCAAAGAACAAGAAGCTGTTTTTAGGCTCCCTTAAACCATACTAGAAGTAAGCAGAGTCCTCTGTTAACAAATATCTTAGGATGGTTTACTGAGTTAAATTTTAAAAAGACCTTCTCCTGCATCCCTGCGAGTAGGAAAGACCAAGGACTCTTTACTATTATGTAAAATAATCCGAAACTGGAGCACTAGGGCAAGTTCCAGCAACTGAAAATGGCTGCATCCAACCAGCGCACGTCTCGCACACACTCACACAGTTGCATGCCAACTGTAATTTGTTCTGCTCCTCAGAAGACGGACCTATGCACGCTACTGAAACTGGATATGTTACAACTTCACTGAACACCGTTGCTGTCATCTGTATGTTGATCCAGCCTAAACTGAAATCCGTATCACCTTAAGTCTGACCAGTATATGAACAGACAGGAAGAAGCCTTTCCAGCAGAGCAGACCTCGCAGCACGCTGCCGCCTGGAGCTGATGCAGATGAGATGCAGCTTCATAAGCGAGACTGCGCACCGAGCGTATGACAAGTCCCGCCCAGGGTAACGCATGAGAAAAGTGGTTACCATCCAATGTACCATACAACAAGCTGAACTGATTATATCAATGAAAGATCTAGAACTGAGCAAAGTCATCTAGAAGGAAGGTAGACTAGCAACTATTCAAGCCTAGAGACTGAGTCTATGTTGAATGAAGGGACAGTAATCTTACGAGCTAAGTCAAAAGAGTCATTCCAAGTCCTGACTACCCTCACCAAATCCAAAGCTGCTGGCAGAGAGACTTGAATTCACTGCTCCAGAGTTAAGAAGACGTCTTCTCCATAGACAGCCAGAAAACAGAGACTGATACAAATTGAGATGATATGATTTAAACTGTTCTTTTGTACCTCTTATCTGTACAGTTGGTAACCGTGATTCAATTTTGGTCCTAAAATTTGCATGTAACTCTAGTCCAAAATGTATCCAAAAGCTCTTCATAAGGACAACTTGTCACAGTTGAGAATCTGGCCTGGTAAGTTTTGCCCCAAGATAAAGATTGGGCCTGTGCCCATGGAGCTGTGATTCCAAATGTAATGTTTAATCATATTAAGGGCTGTTGACAAAACAAAATCGCTCTTAATTTCCTACTAGCCACAAAATCATTAACACTAGTTGTTGTTCTTATGCAAATCTGAATGAAAAATTTTTTAAGAAATTTGGTTGAAATTTGAAAGCAAACTCAAATTCTACACCAAGTAACTCTCAAAAGAGCTTACTGAACCTTGAATATCTTCAGTACACTCACTTCATGGTTACCAAACTGAACCTAGATAAAAGAAATGTTCATAGTAACTGTAGTTATAATTAGGCATCTGTGGTAAAACTAGTGGGATGCCAGTTTGTATAACCAGAGGTATGGTTGAATGCAGAGTAGAGACTAGACAAGAAGAGTTCTTGTTAGTCCTAAAAAGGGGGAATGATGCCGTTTGGTTTCTGCTTTTTTTCTTTTATATGTTCTCTGTACTCTCTGCCCATATTTTTGTGGCTCTGTAGCCTACTATATTAATAGCTAGTTTTTCCAGTACCTTTCCATAGCCTTTTCCTAAGCAGAAAGACAAAACAAATTCCAGAGCTCCAAGCCCCAGGGGGTTGCAAGGCCCTGTCCTATCTCAGTTCTTCCTGGGAACCAAGGCCGAGAACAACTCTGAGGTACATTTTCATAAGCAGAGTGCAGCCAGTGCTGAGAAGGGGGCTCCAGGGAAGGGGCTGGACCTGAGGGGGAATTGAATCGCCACTTGTTCTCCTTATTGGTGCTCTTAATCAATTATGCTATTTTCCTAAAAGCTATAAATATGTACTCACCCCTGGAGGGGCTGGGCTTTTATGGACACCTTTCCATAACTGCTCCTGAAGACCTTCAAAATAAAGATCCCCTTTTATATTACCTCCTTGCTAAAATGATCTCGAGTTTCTTTTCCAGGCTGGGGGAAAAGGCAACAGTTATTTGGCACACCCAGAAGGACACGAGACCTGGTTAACCCTTCCTGGAACGAAACATCCTGCAAGGAATTCCTTTTTCTACAGAAATTCTAAAGAATTCCCTGCCACGGGCCTGAGGTCGAGACAGCCATGGTTCCAAGTCCACGGAGGTAGTTAAAGGGTGGTTAATTTTCGTTGTGTAGTGTGTGTTTGTATGTGTGTGTATTGTTTATGTATTGTGTATCTGTTTAAAGTCAGTAATTGTTAGCGATCCCAGGACAACCTGGCGTGGTGGTGAGAAATTTGCTTTTGAAATCATTTCTCCAAGTTTTTCCTGTTGCCGATTTTCCAACCTGCCCCAGAGATCGGCTGGTGGGGAGGAGGCGGGTGTGTGATCTCGGCTGAGATTGTTCACTGGTAGAGAAAAGCAAATAACAGTGCGAAAGTTTATTTCATGTTTAGCACATGCGAGTTTTGAATTGAAAGCTGGCCTGGAGACATCTGGGCATGGAGCGGCCGGGGGAGGCCTGGTCTGCTTCTTGGTAGGAGGTGGGGGATGGGCCCCGCTTCCTACAGGTTTGTGGAGCGGCTGGGTGTCCAGCCTGCTCCTTGGTGGGAGGCTGGGGAGAGATTCCCACTTCCTACAGGTTTGTGGTGCGGCTGGGTGTCCAGCCTGCTCCTTGGTGGGAGGCTGGGGAGAGATTCCCACTTCCTACAGGTTTGTGGAGCGGCTGGGTGTCCAGCCTGCTCCTTGGTGGGAGGCTGGGGAGAGATTCCCACTTCCTACAGGTTTGTGGAGCGGCTGGGTGCCCAGCCTGCTCCTTGGTGGGAAGCTGGGGAGAGATTCCCACTTCCTACAGGTTTTGTGGAGCGGCTGGGTGCCCAGCCTGCTCCTTGGTGGGAGGCGAGTGGAAGATCCCTCGCTTCCAGCAACGTTTTTTGTGGAACGGCCGAGAAAGCTCGGTTCGCACCATTGTAAGAGGGAAGGGGGAGAAGCCCCCACTTTCTAATGTTCCATCTGTAAAAAGTTTTTTCCAACGATTTTAAGCAAAGGCGACTCCGCCGGACTTCGGGACGGCTCCGCCGAGGCAGGGAGGTCCACTCCCGTGACAGAAGCGGGGCAACCAGCCGCTCTGAGAGGGGCGGAGGTGATTCCTGCCATTGCCCTGGTCAACGGCCGGGGGATGCGCGGGAGCGGTCCCAGGAGCGAACCGGACCGGGCTGCAGCTGCGCTGCTTCGGCCCTGCTCGGGCGGAGGCGGGGCCGCCGCTGCGCGGCCACGGCCCGGCTCACTCGCTGCTCCTGGGCCCCGCCCGCACCGGCCCAGGGCGGGCCGGGAGTGTGAGATCTAAGAGCAGGAACGGCCCTATCGCACTTTCCACAGTAACGAGCTTGTTTTAAGGACACCCGAGAGCCGCTGTGAGCAGCAGCACGGGCCGAGCGCGGGCGAGCCGGGGTGCCCCTGGGCGGGGGTGCCCGCATGCCGCGCCCGTCCCCGGCCGTGCGAGGGCAGCGAGCGCTCTTTGTCTGCTCTGGTAAGCACTCAAAAGGGAAACACCGAGCCCAAAGAACAAGAAGCCGTTTTTAGGCTCCCTTAAACCATGCTATAAGTGAGCAGAGTCCTGTGTTAACAAATATCTTAGAATGGTTTAACTGAGTTAATTGTAAAGACCTTCTCCTGTATCCTTGTGAGTAAAAAAGACCAAGGACTCTTTAACTAATTATGTAAAATAAACTGAAAACTGGGAACTAGGGCATGTCAGCACTGAAAATTTGCTGCATCCAACCAGCAGCCAAGAATTGATACATCCAACAGTTGCAAATGCCAACCCACTGTAAGTTTGTTCTGTGAACATGAAGACATGGACCCTAATGCCATGCTACTGAAACTGGATAATGTTATTCTGAAAACGTTTGCTGTCAATCCTAGTATGTCTGTTCCCAGCTCTAACTGATAATGTATTTAAGTCTGACTGTTTGCAGACCATTCCAGCAGAGCAGACCTGAAAGATGTGCCAGCCTGGGAGCTGTATGCAAATGAGAGCAGCTTCATGCGAGATGGCAAACAAAAGACAGGTTATGCAGTAACAACCACGAACCAGGTAACCATGAGAAAAGTGTTACCATCAAATGTACCATCACAAAAAGCTGAACTGATTTTATCAATGAAAGATCTAGAACTGAGCAAAGTCATCTAGAAGGAAGGAAGACTAGCAACTATTCAAGCCTAGAGACTTAGTCTATGTTGAATGAAGGGACAGTAATCTTACGAGCTAAGTAAAAAGAGTCATTCCAAGTCCTGACTACCCTCACCAAATCCAAAGCTGCTGGCAGAGAGCCTTGAATTCACTGCTCCAGAGTTAAGAAGACGTCTGCTCCATAGACAGCCAGAAAACAGAGACTGATACAAATTGAGATGATATGATTTAAACTGTTCTTTTGTACCTCTTATCTGTACAGTTGGTAACCGTGATTCAAATTTGGTCCTAAAATTTGCATGTAACTCTAGTCCAAAATGTATCCAAAAGCTCTTCATAAGGACAACTTGTCAAAGTTGAGAATCTGGCCTGGTAAGTTTTGCCCCAAGATAAAGATTGGGCCTGTGCCCATGGAGCTGTGATTCCAAATGTAATGTTTAATCATATTAAAGGCTGTTGACAAAACAAAATAGCTCTTAATTTCCTACTAGCCACAAAATCATTAACACTAGTTGTTGTTCTTATGCAAATCTGAATGAAAAATTTTTTTAGAAATTTGGTTGAAATTTGAAAGCAAACTCAAATTCTACACCAAGTAACTCTCAAAAGAGCTTACTGAACCTTGAATATCTTCAGTACACTCACTTCATGTTTACCAAACTGAACCTAGATAAAAGAAATGTTCATAGTAACTGTAGTTATAATTAGCATCTGTGTAACAACTAGTGGGATAGCCAGTTGTATAAACCAGAGGTATGGTTGAATGCAGAGTAGAGACTAGACAAGACAGAGTCTTGTTAGTCTCTAAAAAAGGGGGGAATGATGCCGTTTGGTTTCTGCCTTTTTTCTTTTATATGTTCTCTGTACTCTCTGCCCATATTTTTGTGGCTCTGTAGCCTACTATATTAATAGCTAGTTTTTCCAGTACCTTTCCATAGCCTTTCCCTAAGCAGAAAGACAAAACAAATTCCAGAGCTCCAAGCCCCAGGGGGTTGCAAGGCCCTGTCCTATCTCAGTTCTTCCTGGGAACCAAGGCCGAGAACAACTCTGAGGTACATTTTCATAAGCAGAGTGCAGCCAGTGCTGAGAGGGGGGCTCCAGGGAAGGGGCTGGACCTGAGGGGGAATTGAATCGCCACTTGTTCTCCTTATTGGTGCTCTTAATCAATTATGCTAATTTCCTAAAAGCTATAAATATGTACTCACCCCTGGAGGGGCTGGGCTTTTATGGACACCTTTCCATAACTGCTCCTGAAGACCTTCAAAATAAAGATCCCCTTTTATATTACCTCCTTGCTAAAATGATCTCGAGTTTCTTTTCCAGGCTGGGGGAAAAGGCAACAGTTATTTGGCACACCCAGAAGGGACACGAGAACCTGGTACCCTTCCTCTGGACCGAAACATCCTGCAAGGAATTCCTTTCTGACAGCAATCTAAAGAATTCCCTGCCACGGGCCTGAGGTCGAGACACCATGGTTCCAAGATCCCACAGGAGGTAGTATAAAGGTGGTTCTTTTCGTTGTGTAGTGTGTAGTTTGTATGTGTGTGTATTGTTTATGTATTGTGTATCTGTTTAAAGTCAGTAAATGTTAGCGATCCCAGGACAACCTGGCGTGGTGGTGAGAAAATTTGCTTTTGAAATCATTTCTCCAAGTTTTTCCTGTTGCCGATTTTCCAACCTGCCCCAGAGATCGGCTGGTGGGGAGGAGGCGGGTGTGTGATCTCGGCTGAGATTCTTCACTGGTAGAGAAAAGCAAATCACAGTGCGAAAGTTTATTTCATGTTTAGCACATGCGAGTTTTGAATTGAAAGCTGGCCTGGAGACATCGGGGCATGGAGCGGCCGGGGGAGGCCGGGTCTGCTTCTTGGTAGGAGGTGGGGGATGGGCCCCGCTTCCTACAGGTTTGTGGAGCGGCTGGGTGTCCAGCCTGCTCCTTGGTGGGAGGCTGGGGAGAGATTCCCACTTCCTACAGGTTTGTGGAGCGGCTGGGTGTCCAGCCTGCTCCTTGGTGGAGGCTGGGGAGAGATTCCCACTTCCTACAGGTTTGTGGAGCGGCTGGGTGCCCAGCCTGCTCCTTGGTGGGAAGCTGGGGAGAGATTCCCACTTCCTACAGGGTTGTGGAGCGGCTGGGCGTCCAGCCTGCTCCTTGGTGGGAGGCGAGTGAGAAATCCTCGCTTCCTACAGGTCTGTGGAGAGGCTGGGTGTCCAGCCTGCTCCTTAGTGGGAGGCAAGGGAGAGATCCTCGCTTCCAGCAAGTTTGGTGGAACGGCCGAGAAAGCTCGGTTCGCACCATTGTAAGGGAAGGGGGAGAAGCCCCCACTTTCTATGTTCCATCTGTAAAAAGTTTTTCCAAGATTTTAAGGCAAGGGCGACTCCCGGACTTCCGGACGGCTCCGCGAGCAGGGCGGTCACTCCCCCGTGACAGAAGCGGGGCACCAGCCGCTCTGAGAGGGGCGGAGGTGATTCCTGCCATTGCCCTGGTCACGGCCGGGGGATGCGCGGGGGAGCGGTCCCAGGAAGCGAACCGGGACCGGGGCTGCCGCTGCGCTGCTTCGGCCCTGCTCTGGCGGAGGCGGGGCCGCCGCTGCGCGGCCACGGCCCGCCTCACTCGCTGCTCCTGGGCCCCGCCCGCACCGGCCCAGAGCGGGCCGGGAGTGTGAGATCTAAGAGCAGGAACGCCCCTATCGCACTTTCCACAGTAACGAGCTTGTTTTAAGGACACCCGAGAGCCGCTGTGAGCAGCAGCACGGGCCGAGCGCGGGCGAGCCGGGGGTGCCCCTGGGCGGGGGTGCCCGCATGCCGCGCATCCCGGCCGTAGCGAGGGAGCGAGCCGCTCTCTTGTCTGCCTCTGGTAAGCATTCAAAAAGCGGAAACACAGCCCAAAAACAAGAGCGTTTTTAGGCTCCCATAAACTGCTTAGTAAGCAGAGTCCTGTGTTAACAAATATCTTAGAATGGTTTACTGAGTCAAATTTGTAAAAGACCTTCTCCTGTATCCTTGTGAGTAAAAAGACCAAGGACTCTTTACTATTATGTAAAATAATCCTGAAACTGGAGAACTAGGGCAGTCAGCAACTGAAAATTGCTGCATCCAACCAGCAGCCAAGAATTGATACATCCAACAGTTGCATGCAACCCACTGTAAGTTTTTTCTGTGAACATAGAAGACATGGACCCTATGCCATGCTACTGAAACTGGATAATGTTATTCTGAAAACGTTTGCTGTCAATCCTAGTATGTCTGTTCCCAGCACTAACTGATAATGTATTTAAGTCTGACTTTGCAGACCATGGAAGAAGCCTATTCCAGCAGAGCAGACCTGAAAGATGTGCCAGCCTGGGAGCTGTATGCAGATGAGAGCAGCTTCATGCGAGATGGCAAACAAAAGACAGGTTATGCAGTAACAACCACGAATCAGGTAACCATGAGAAAAGTGTTACCATCAAAGTGCCATCACAAAAAGCTGAACTATTATATCAATGAAAGATCTAGACTGAGCCAAAGTCATCTAGGAAGAAGGAACTCAGCAACTATTCAGCCCTAGGACTGCAGTCTATGTTATGTACCAAGGACAGTAATCTTACGAGCTAAGTAAAAAGATCATCCAATCCTGACTACCTCACCAAATTCAAAGCTGCTGGCAGAAGCTTGCAACTTCACTGCTCCAGAGTTAAGAAGACGTCTGCTCCATAGACAGCCATGAAAACAGAGACTGAAACAATTTGAGATATATGTTAACTGTCTTGTACCTCTTATCTGTACAGTTGGTAACCGTGATTCAAATTTGGTCCTAAAATTTGCATGTAACTCTAGTCCAAAATGTATCCAAAAGCTCTTCATAAGGACAACTTGTCAAAGTTGAGATTCTGGCCTGGTAAGTTTTGCCCCAAGATAAAGATTGGGCCTGTGCCCATGGAGCTGTGATTCCAAATGTAATGTTTAATCATATTAAAGGCTGTTGACAAAACAAAATAGCTCTTAATTTCCTACTAGCCACAAAATCATTAACACTAGTTGTTGTTCTTATGCAAATCTGAATGAAAAATTTTTTTAGAAATTTGGTTGAAATTTGAAAGCAAACTCAAATTCTACACCAAGTAACTCTCAAAAGAGCTTACTGACCTTGAATATCTTCAGTACACTCACTTCATGGTTACCAAACTGAACCTAGATAAAAGAAATGTTCATAGTAACTGTAGTTATAATTAGCATCTGTGTAACAACTAGTGGGATAGCCAGTTGTATAAACCAGAGGTATGGTTGAATGCAGAGTAGAGACTAGACAAGACAGAGTCTTGTTAGTCTCTAAAAAAGGGGGGAATGATGCCGTTTGGTTTCTGCCTTTTTTCTTTTATATGTTCTCTGTACTCTCTGCCCATATTTTTGTGGCTCTGTAGCCTACTATATTAATAGCTAGTTTTTCCAGTACCTTTCCATAGCCTTTCCCTAAGCAGAAAGACAAAACAAATTCCAGAGCTCCAAGCCCCAGGGGGTTGCAAGGCCCTGTCCTATCTCAGTTCTTCCTGGGAACCAAGGCCGAGAACAACTCTGAGGTACATTTTCATAAGCAGAGTGCAGCCAGTGCTGAGAGGGGGGCTCCAGGGAAGGGGCTGGACCTGAGGGGGAATTGAATCGCCACTTGTTCTCCTTATTGGTGCTCTGAATTATGCTAATTTCCTAAAAGCTATAAATATGTACTCACCCCTGGAGGGGCTGGGCTTTTATGGACACCTTTCCATAACTGCTCCTGAAGACCTTCAAAATAAAGATCCCCTTTTATATTACCTCCTTGCTAAAATGATCTCGAGTTTCTTTTCCAGGCTGGGGGAAAAGGCAACAGTTATTTGGCACACCCAGAAGGGACACGAGAACCTGGTACCCTTCCTCTGGACCGAAAACATCCTGCAAGGAATTCCTTTCTGACAGCAATCTAAAGAATTCCCTGCCACGGGCCTGAGGTCGAGACACCATGGTTCCAAGATCCCACAGGAGGTAGTATAAAGGTGGTTCTTTTTGTTGTGTAGTGTGTAGTTTGTATGTGTGTGTATTGTTTATGTATTGTGTATCTGTTTAAAGTCAGTAATTGTTAGCGATCCCAGGACAACCTGGCGTGGTTGGTGAGAAAATTTGCTTTTGAAATCATTTCTCCAAGTTTTTCCTGTTGCCGATTTTCCAACCTGCCCCAGAGATCGGCTGGTGGGGAGGAGGCGGGTGTGTGATCTCGGCTGAGATTGTTCACTGGTAGAGAAAAGCAAATCACAGTGCGAAAGTTTATTTCATGTTTAGCACATGCGAGTTTTGAATTGAAAGCTGGCCTGGAGACATCTGGGCATGGAGCGGCCGGGGGAGGCCTGGTCTGCTTCTTGGTAGGAGTGGGGGATGGGCCCCGCTTCCTACAGGTTTGTGGAGCGGCTGGGTGTCCAGCCTGCTCCTTGGTGGGAGGCTGGGGAGAGATTCCCACTTCCTACAGGGCTTGTGGAGCGGCTGGGTGCCCAGCCTGCTCCTTGGTGGGAAGCTGGGGAGAGATTCCCACTTCCTACAGGTTTGTGGAGCGGCTGGGTGCCCAGCCTGCTCCTTGGTGGGAGGCGAGTGAGAAATCCTCGCTTCCTACAGGTCTGTGGAGAGGCTGGGCGTCCAGCCTGCTCCTTAGTGGGAGGCGAGGGAGAGATCCTCGCTTCCAGCAAGTTTTGTGGAACGGCCGAGAAAGCTCGGTTCGCACCATTGTAAGGGAAGGGGAGAAGCCCCCACTTTCTATGTTCCATCTGTAAAAAGTTTTTCCAAGATTTTAAGGCAAGGGCGACTCCCGGACTTCCGGGACGGCTCCGCGAGCAGGGCGGTCACCTCCAGGTGACAGAAGCGGGCACCAGCCGCCTGAGAGGGGCGGAGGTGATTCCTGCCATTGCCCTGGGTCACGCCGGGGACGCGGCTGGGAGCTGGGTCCCAGGAAGCCGAACCGGGACTGGGCTGCTGCCGCGCCTGCTTCGCCCTGCTCTATGGAGGCGGGGTCGGCTATGCCAATGCCCGGGCTCACTCACCCTGGGTCTCTCTTCGCATCAGGCCAGCTCCAGAGCTGGCCGTGGGAGTGAGACGGCGAGCAGGAACGCCCCACGACTTCCGTAACGAAGCTGTTTTTGGCGCGACGGACCCGAGAGCCGCTGCGAGCAGCAGCACGGGCCGCGCGCGGGCGAGCCGGGGGTGCCCCTGGGCGGGGGTGCCCGCATGCCGCGCCCGTCCCCGGCCGTGCGAGGGCAGCGAGCGCTCTTTGTCTGCTCTGGTAAGCACTCAAAAGGGAAACACCGAGCCCAAAGAACAAGAAGCCGCTTTTAGGCTCCCTTAAACCATGCTATAAGTAAGCAGAGTCCTGTGTTAACAAATATCTTAGAATGGTTTACTGAGTTAAATTTGTAAAAGACCTTCTCCTGTATCCTTGTGAGTAAAAAAGACCAAGGACTCTTTACTATTATGTAAAATAATCCTGAAACTGGAGAACTAGGGCAGTCAGCAACTGAAAATTGCTGCATCCAACCAGCAGCCAAGAATTGATATATCCAACAGTTGCATGCAACCCACTGTAAGTTTGTTCTGTGAACATAGAAGACATGGACCCTATGCCATGCTACTGAAACTGGATAATGTTATTCTGAAAACGCTTGCTGTCAATCCTAGTATGTCTGTTCCCAGCACTAACTGATAATGTATTTAAGTCTGACTGTTTGCAGACCATGGAAGAAGCCTATTCCAGCAGAGCAGACCTGAAAGATGTGCCAGCCTGGGAGCTGTATGTAGATGAGAGCAGCTTCATGCGAGATGGCAAACAAAAGACAGGTTATGCAGTGACAACCACGAACCAGGTAACCATGAGAAAAGTGTTGCCATCAAATGTACCATCACAAAAAGCTGAACTGATTATATCAATGAAAGATCTAGAACTGAGCAAAGTCATCTAGAAGGAAGGAAGACTAGCAACTATTCAAGCCTAGAGACTGAGTCTATGTTGAATGAAGGGACAGTAATCTTATGAGCTAAGTAAAAAGAGTCATTCCAAGTCCTGACTACCCTCACCAACTGCAAAGCTGCTGGCAGAGAGCCTTGAATTCACTGCTCCAGAGTTAAGAAGACGTCTGCTCCATAGACAGCCAGAAAACAGAGACTGATACAAATTGAGATGATATGATTTAAACTGTTCTTTTGTACCTCTTATCTGTACAGTTGGTAACCGTGATTCAAATTTGTTCCTAAAATTTGCATGTAACTCTAGTCAAAAATGTATCCAAAAGCTCTTCATAAGGACAACTTGTCAAAGTTGAGAATCTGGCCTGGTAAGTTTTGCCTCAAGATAAAGATTGGGCCTGTGCCCATGGAGCTGTGATTCCAAATGTAATGTTTAATCATATTAAAGGCTGTTGACAAAACAAAATAGCTCTTAATTTCCTACTAGCCACAAAATCATTAACACTAGTTGTTGTTCTTATGCAAATCTGAATGAAAAATTTTTTAGAAATTTGGTTGAAATTTGAAAGCAAACTCAAATTCTACACCAAGTAACTCTCAAAAGAGCTAACTGAACCTTGAATATCTTCAGTACACTCACTTCATGGTTACCAAACTGAACCTAGATAAAAGAAATGTTCATAGTAACTGTAGTTATAATTAGCATCTGTGTAACAACCAGTGGGATAGCCAGGTGTATAAACCAGAGGTATGGTTGAATGCAGAGTAGAGACTAGACAAGACAGAGTCTTGTTAGTCTCTAAAAAAGGGGGGAATGATGCCGTTTGGTTTCTGCCTTTTTTCTTTTATATGTTCTCTGTACTCTCTGCCCATATTTTTGTGGTTCTGTAGCCTACTATATTAATAGCTAGTTTTTCCAGTACCTTTCCATAGCCTTTCCCTAAGCAGAAAGACAAAACAAATTCCAGAGCCCCAAGCCCCAGGGGGTTGCAAGGCCCTGTCCTATCTCAGTTCTTCCTGGGAACCAAGGCCGAGAACAACTCTGAGGTACATTTTCATAAGCAGAGTGCAGCCAGTGCTGAGAGGGGGGCTCCAGGGAAGGGGCTGGACCTGAGGGGGAATTGAATCGCCACTTGTTCTCCTTATTGGTGCTCTTAATTATGATAATTTCCTAAAAGCTATAAATATGTAATCACCCCTGGAGGGGCTGGGCTTTTATGGACACCTTTCCATAACTGCTCCTGAAGACCTTCAAAATAAAGATCCCCTTTTATATTACCTCCTTGCTAAAATGATCTCGAGTTTCTTTTCCAGGCTGGGGGAAAAGGCAACAGTTATTTTGGCACACCCAGAAGGGACACGAGAACCTGGTACCCTTCCTCTGGACCGAAAACATCCTGCAAGGAATTCCTTTCTGACAGCAATCTAAAGAATTCCCTGCCACGGGCCTGAGGTCGAGACACCATGGTTCCAAGATCCCACAGGAGGTAGTATAAAGGTGGTTCTTTTCGTGGTGTAGTGTGTAGTTTGTATGTGTGTGTATTGTTTATGTATTGTGTATCTGTTTAAAGTCAGTAATTGTTAGCGATCCCAGGACAACCTGGCGTGGTGGTGAGAAAATTTGCTTTTGAAATCATTTCTCCAAGTTTTTCCTGTTGCCGATTTTCCAACCTGCCCCAGAGATCGGCTGGTGGGGAGGAGGCAGGTGTGTGATCTCGGCTGAGATTGTTCACTGGTAGAGAAAAGCAAATCACAGTGCGAAAGTTTATTTCATGTTTAGCACATGCGAGTTTTGAATTGAAAGCTGGCCTGGTGACATCTGGGCATGGAGCGGCCGGGGGAGGCCTGGTCTGCTTCTTGGTAGGAGGTGGGGGATGGGCCCCGCTTCCTACAGGTTTGTGGAGCGGCTGGGTGTCCAGCCTGCTCCTTGGTGGGAGGCTGGGGAGAGATTCCCACTTCCTACAGGTTTGTGGAGCGGCTGGGTGTCCAGCCTGCCCCTTGGTGGGAGGCTGGGGAGAGATTCCCTCTTCCTACAGGTTTGTGGAGCGGCTGGGTGTCCAGCCTGCTCCTTGGTGGGAGGCTGGGGAGAGATTCCCACTTCCTACAGGTTTGTGGAGCGGCTGGGTGTCCAGCCTGCTCCTTGCAGGAGGCGAGGAGAAACTCGCTCTCATAGGTTCGTGGAGAGGCTGCGTCCAGCCTGCTCCCTTAGTGGGAGGCGCAGGGAGAGACCTCGCCCAGCAGCCGTGGAAACGCTGGTGGTGCTCGGTTCGCACCATTGTGGGTGTGGGAAGGGGGAGAAGCCCCCCACTTGGGTGTTCCATCTAAAAAGTTTTTCCAAGATTTTAAGGTAGCATGAATTTGTCTCCTGGACGGCTCCGGGGCATGGTAGCAGGGGCGGCCACCCCCGCGGACAGAAGCGGGGCACCAGCCAGCCTGAGAGGGGCGGAGGTGATTCCTGCCATTGCCCTGGTCACGGCCGGGGGATGCGCGGGGAGCGGTCCCAGGAAGCGAACCGGGACCGGGGCTGCCGCTGCGCTGCTTCGGCCCTGCTCTGGCGGAGGCGGGGCCGCCGCTGCGCGGCCACGGCCCGGCTCACTCGCTGCTCCTGGGCCCCGCCCGCACCGGCCCAGAGCTGGCCGGGAGTGTGAGATCTAAGAGCAGGAACGGCCCTATCGCACTTTCCACAGTAACGAGCTTGTTTTAAGGACACCCGAGAGCCGCCGTGAGCAGCAGCACGGGCCGCGCGCGGGCGAGCCGGGGGTGCCCCTGGGCGGGGGTGCCCGCATGCCGCGCCCGTCCCCGGCCGTGCGAGGGCAGCGAGCGCTCTTTGTCTGCTCTGGTAAGCACTCAAAAGGGAAACACCGAGCCCAAAGAACAAGAAGCCGCTTTTAGGCTCCCTTAAACCATGCTATAAGTAAGCAGAGTCCTGTGTTAACAACATCTTAGGATGGTTTACTGAGTTAAATTTGAAAAAGACCTTCTCCTGTATCCTTGTGAGTAAAAAAGACCAAGGACTCTTTACTATTATGTAAAAAATCCTGAAACTAGAGAACTAAGGCAGTCAGCAACTGAAAATTGCTGCATCCAACCAGCAGCAAAGAATTGATACATCCAACAGCTGAATGCAACCCACTGTAAGTTTGTTCTGTGAACATAGAAGACATGGACCCTATGCCATGCTACTGAAACTGGATAATGTTATTCTGAAAACGTTTGCTGTCAATCCTAGTATGTCTGTTCCCAGCACTAACTGATAATGTATTTAAGTCTGACTGTTTGCAGACCATTGAAGAAGCCTATTCCAGCAGAGCAGACCTGAAAGATGTGCCAGCCTGGGAGCTGTATGCAGATGAGAGCAGCTTCATGCGAGATGGCAAACAAAAGACAGGTTATGCAGGAACAACCACGAACCAGGTAAACATGAGAAAAGTGTTACCATCAAATGTACCATCACAAAAAGCTGAACTGATTATATCAATGAAAGATCTAGAACTGAGCAAAGTCATCTAGAAGGAAGGACGACTAGCAACTATTCAAGCCTAGAGACTGAGTCTATGTTGAATGAAGGGACAGTAATCTTACGAGCTAAGTCAAAAGAGTCATTCCAAGTCCTGACTACCCCCACCAAATCCAAAGCTGCTGGCAGAGAGCCTTGAATTCACTGCTCCAGAGTTAAGAAGACGTCTGCTCCATAGACAGCCAGAAAACAGAGACTGATACAAATTGAGATGATATGATTTAAACTGTTCTTTTGTACCTCTTATCTGTACAGTTGGTAACCGTGATTCAAATTTGGTCCTAAAATTTGCATGTAACTCTAGTCCAAAATGTATCCAAAAGCTCTTCATAAGGACAACTTGTCAAAGTTGAGAATCTGGCCTGGTAAGTTTTGCCCCAAGATAAAGATTGGGCCTGTGCCCATGGAGCTGTGATTCCAAATGTAATGTTTAATCATATTAAAGGCTGTTGACAAAACAAAATAGCTCTTAATTTCCTACTAGCCACAAAATCATTAACACTAGTTGTTGTTCTTATGCAAATCTGAATGAAAAATTTTTTTAGAAATTTGGTTGAAATTTGAAAGCAAACTCAAATTCTACACCAAGTAACTCTCAAAAGAGCTAACTGAACCTTGAATATCTTCAGTACACTCACTTCATGGTTACCAAACTGAACCTAGATAAAAGAAATGTTCATAGTAACTGTAGTTATAATTAGCATCTGTGTAACAACTAGTGGGATAGCCAGTTGTATAAACCAGAGGTATGGTTGAATGCAGAGTAGAGACTAGACAAGACAGAGTCTCGTTAGTCTCTAAAAAAGGGGGGAATGATGCCGTTTGGTTTCTGCCTTTTTTCTTTTATATGTTCTCTGTACTCTCTGCACATATTTTTGTGGCTCTGTAGCCTACTATATTAATAGCTAGTTTTTCCAGTACCTTTCCATAGCCTTCCCTAAGCAGAAAGACAAAACAAATTCCAGAGCTCCAAGCCCCAGGGGGTTGCAAGGCCCTGTCCTATCTCAGTTCTTCCTGGGAACCAAGGCCGAGAACAACTCTGAGGTACATTTTCATAAGCAGAGTGCAGCCAGTGCTGAGAGGGGGGCTCCAGGGAAGGGGCTGGACCTGAGGGGGAATTGAATCGCCACTTGTTCTCCTTATTGGTGCTCTTAATCAATTATGCTAATTTCCTAAAAGCTATAAATATGTACTCACCCCTGGAGGGGCTGGGCTTTTATGGACACCTTTCCATAACTGCTCCTGAAGACCTTCAAAATAAAGATCCCCTTTAATATTAACTCCTTGCTAAAATGATCTCGAGTTTCTTTTTCAGGCTGGGGGAAAAGAGCAACACCCGGACGCCACCTGAAATGCAGCATGGATCAAGATCCTTCCCAGACAGAAGCTGCCATCCGCTAAGAACTCTGGCTGCAATTGTAGAGTAAATGCCTCAAAACTGGCATCATGCATCTGGGGACTGAGTTTCTTTCACATGGAAATGTGCATTGTTTGCATCGAAGGCCACATATCTGGGAGTTGACAGCCATGCTGAAATTCCATGGATTAAGATTCCTCGCCAGACCAAGCTGCCACCGGCAAGAGACCCTGGCTGCCCTTGTAGACCGCCTCTCAAACTGACATCAGAAACTGGGGGCAGAGTTCTCTTTCTCAGAAAGGACACTTTTGTCCCGGCCCTAAAACACTCTGCTCCTACTCGTCTTCAAATTCGTATGGATCAAGATTATTCGCCGACGCAAGCTGCCATCAACCAGGACTCTGGTTGCATTTGTAGAGCCAAAACCCTCCACCAAACCGACATCATGAATCTGGGGGCCTAAGTTTTCTTTCACGTGGAAAAGTGCCATCATTTGTATCGCAGGCCCCCTGTCTGGGAGTCGACTGCGCCTCTTCAAATTCCGCATGGAGCAAGATCCCTCACAGACCCAAGCTGCCACCGACAAGGACCCTGGCTGCCCTTGCAGGGCCAAAACCCTCCTCCAAACTGACATCAAGAAACTGGGGGGCAGAACTATCTTTCTCAGAGAAAAGGGACACTTTTTGTGTCCCGGCCCTAAGGCACTCTGCTCCCGGACGCCACCTGAAATGCCGCATGGATCAAGATCCTTCCCAGACCCAAGATCCTTCCCAGACCCAAGCTGCCATCAGTTAGAACTCTGGCTGCAATTGTAGGGCTAAATGCCTCCTAAAAACTGGCATCATGCATCTGGGGGACTGAGTTTTCTTTCACATGGAAAAGCGCCATTGTTTGCATCGAAGGCCACATATCTGGGAGTTGACAGCCGCATGCTGAAATTCCGCATGGATTAAGATTCCTCGCAGACCCAAGCTGCCACCAAGAAGGACTCTGGCTGCCCTTGCAGGGCCAAAACCCTCCTCCAAACTGACATCAAGAAACTGGGGGGCAGAGTTCTCTTTCTCAGAGAAAAGGGACACTTTTTGTGTCCCGGCCCTAAGGCACTGTGCTCCCGGTGATGCCGTTTGGTTTCTGCCTTTTTCTTTTATATGTTCTCTGTACTCTCTGCACATATTTTTCTGGCTCTGTAGCCTACTATATTAATAGCTAGTTTTTCCAGTACCTTTCCATAGCCTTTCCCTAAGCAGAAAGACAAAACAAATTCCAGAGCCCCAAGCCCCAGGGGGTTGCAAGGCCCTGTCCTATCGCAGTTCTTCCTGGGAACCAAGGCCGAGAACAACTCTGAGGTACATTTTCATAAGCAGAGTGCAGCCAGTGCTGAGAGGGGGCTCCAGGGAAGGGGCTGGACCTGAGGGGGAATTGAATCGCCACTTGTTCTCCTTATTGGTGCTCTTAATTATGCTAATTTCCTAAAAGCTATAAATATGTACTCACCCCTGGAGGGGCTGGGCTTTTATGGACACCTTTCCATAACTGCTCCTGAAGACCTTCAAAATAAAGATCCCCTTTTATATTACCTCCTTGCTAAAATGATCTCGAGTTTCTTTTCCAGGCTGGGGAAAAGGCAACAGTTATTTGGCACACCCAGAAGGGACACGAGAACCTGGTACCCTTCCTCTGGACCGAAACATCCTGCAAGGAATTCCTTTCTGACAGCAATCTAAAGAATTCCCTGCCACGGGCCTGAGGTCGAGACACCATGGTTCCAAGATCCCACAGGAGGTAGTATAAAGGTGGTTCTTTTCGTTGTGTAGTGTGTAGTTTGTAAGTGTGTGTATTGTTTATGTATTGTGTATCTGTTTAAAGTCAGTAATTGTTAGCGATCCCAGGACAACCTGGCGTGGTGGTGAGAAAATTTGCTTTTGAAATCATTTCTCCAAGTTTTTCCTGTTGCCGATTTTCCAACCTGCCCCAGAGATCGGCTGGTGGGGAGGAGGCGGGTGTGTGATCTCGGCTGAGATTGTTCACCGGTAGAGAAAAGCAAATCACAGTGCGAAAGTTTATTTCATGTTTAGCACATGCGAGTTTTGAATTGAAAGCTGGCCTGGAGACATCTGGGCATGGAGCGGCCGGGGGAGGCCTGGTCTGCTTCTTGGTAGGAGGTGGGGGATGGGCCCCGCCTCCTACAGGTTTGTGGAGCGGCTGGGTGTCCAGCCTGCTCCTTGGTGGGAGGCTGGGGAGAGATTCCCTCTTCCTACAGGTTTGTGGAGCTGCTGGGTGTCCAGCCTGCTCCTTGGTGGGAGGCTGGGGAGAGATTCCCACTTCCTACAGGTTTGTGGAGCGGCTGGGTGTCCAGCCTGCTCCTTGGTGGGAAGCTGGGGAGAGATTCCCACTTCCTACAGGGAGCCAGGGATGGGCCAAGTCTGTGCCCTTGGTGGGAAGCTGCAGAGATTCCCACTTCCTATGAAGCCAGGGATGGCCAAGTTCAGCCTGCTCCTTGGTGGGAGGCTGGGGAGAGATTCCCACTTCCTACAGGTTTGTGGAGGGGCTGGGTGTCCAGCCTGCTCCTTAGTGGGAGGCGAGGGAGAGATCCTCGCTTCCAGCAAGTTTTGTGGAACGGCCGAGAAAGCTCGGTTCGCACCATTGTAAGGGAAGGGGGAGAAGCCCTCACTTTCTATGTTCCATCTGTAAAAAGTTTTTCCAAGATTTTAAGGCAAGGGCGACTCCCGGACTTCCGGGACGGCTCCGCGAGCAGGGCGGTCACTCCCCCGTGACAGAAGCGGGGCACCAGCCGCTCTGAGAGGGGCGGAGGTGATTCCTGCCATTGCCCTGGTCACGGCCGGGGGATGCGCTGGGGAGCGGTCCCAGGAAGCGAACCGGGACCGGGGCTGCCGCTGCGCTGCTTCGGCCCTGCTCTGGCGGAGGCGGGGCCGCCGCTGCGCTGCCACGGCCCGGCTCACTCGCTGCTCCTGGGCCCCGCCCGCACCGGCCCAGAGCGGGCCGGGAGTGTGAGATCTAAGAGCAGGAACGGCCCTATCGCACTTTCCACAGTAACGAGCTTGTTTTAAGGACACCCGAGAGCCGCTGTGAGCAGCAGCACGGGCCGAGCGCGGGCGAGCCGGGGTGCCCCTGGGCGGGGGTGCCCGCATGCCGCGCCCGTCCCCGGCCGTGCGAGGGCAGCGAGCGCTCTTTGTCTGCTCTGGTAAGCACTAAAAAGGGAAACACCGAGCCCAAAGAACAAGAAGCCGTTTTTAGGCTCCCTTAAACCATGCTATAAGTAAGCAGAGTCCTGTGTTAACAAATATCTTAGAATGGTTTACTGAGTTAAATTTGTAAAAGACCTTCTCCTGTATCCTTGTGAGTAAAAAAGACCAAGGACTCTTTACTATTGTGTAAAATAATCCTGAAACTGGAGAACTAGGGCAGTCAGCAACTGAAAATTGCTGCATCCAACCAGCAGCCAAGAATTGATACATCCAACAGTTGCATGCAACCCACTGTAAGTTTGTTCTGTGAACATAGAAGACATGGACCCTATGCCATGCTACTGAAACTGGATAATGTTATTCTGAAAACGCTTGCTGTCAATCCTAGTATGTCTGTTCCCAGCACTAACTGATAATGTATTTAAGTCTGACTGTTTGCAGACCATGGAAGAAGCCTATTCCAGCAGAGCAGACCTGAAAGATGTGCCAGCCTGGGAGCTGTATGTAGATGAGAGCAGCTTCATGCGAGATGGCAAACAAAAGACAGGTTATGCAGTAACAACCACGAACCAGGTAACCATGAGAAAAGTGTTACCATCAAATGTACCCTCACAAAAAGCTGAACTGATTATATCAATGAAAGATCTAGAACTGAGCAAAGTCATCTAGAAGGAATGAAGACTAGAAACTATTCAAGCCTAGAGACTGAGTCTATGTTGAATGAAGGGACAGTAATCTTACGAGCTAAGTAAAAAGAGTCATTCCAAGTCCTGACTACCCTCACCAAATCCAAAGCTGCTGGTAGAGAGCCTTGAATTCACTGCTCCAGAGTTAAGAAGACGTCTGCTCCATAGACAGCCAGAAAACAGAGACTGATACAAATTGAGATGATATGATTTAAACTGTTCTTTTGTACCTCTTATCTGTACAGTTGGTAACCATGATTCAAATTTGGTCCTAAAATTTGCATGTAACTCTAGTCCAAAATGTATCCAAAAGCTCTTCATAAGGACAACTTGTCAAAGTTGAGAATCTGGCCTGGTAAGTTTGCCCCAAGATAAAGATTGGGCCTGTGCCCATGGAGCTGTGATTCCAAATGTCATGTTTAATCATATTAAAGGCTGTTGACAAAACAAAATAGCTCTTAATTTCCTACTAGCCACAAAATCATTAACACTAGTTGTTTTTCTTATGCAAATCTGAATGAAAAATTTTTTTAGAAATTTGGTTGAAATTTGAAAGCAAACTCAAATTCTACACCAAGTAACTCTCAAAAGAGCTAACTGAACCCTGAATATCTTCAGTACACTCACTTCATGGTTACCAAACTGAACCTAGATAAAAGAAATGTTCATAGTAACTGTAGTTATAATTAGCATCTGTGTAACAACTAGTGGGATAGCCAGCTGTATAAACCAGAGGTATGGTTGAATGCAGAGTAGAGACTAGACAAGACAGAGTCTTGTTAGTCTCTAAAAAAGGGGGGAATGATGCCGTTTGGTTTCTGCCTTTTATCTTTTATATGTTCTCTGTACTCTCTGCCCATATTTTTGTGGCTCTGTAGCCTACTATATTAATAGCTAGTTTTTCCAGTACCTTTCCATAGCCTTTTCCTAAGCAGAAAGACAAAACAAATTCCAGAGCTCCAAGCCCCAGGGGGTTGCAAGGCCCTGTCCTATCTCAGTTCTTCCTGGGAACCAAGGCCGAGAACAACTCTGAGGTACATTTTCATAAACAGAGTGCAGCCAGTGCTGAGAGGGGGGCTCCAGGGAAGGGGCTGGACCTGAGGGGGAATTGAATCGCCACTTGTTCTCCTTATTGGTGCTCTTAATCAATTATGCTAATTTCCTAAAAGCTATAAATATGTACCCACCCCTGGAGGGGCTGGGGTTTTATGGACACCTTTCCATAACTGCTCCTGAAGACCTTCAAAATAACGATCCCTTTTTATATTACCTCCTTGCTAAAATGATCTCGAGTTTCTTTT
>JAVTVJ010001763.1:0-25268 GCA_034509425.1 Eopsaltria australis | reverse complement strand
CCCCTCAGCTACTCGGTGATTGGTCACCGGGGGAACAATAAAAGATCATGTCACGGGGGAATCGAGGTCCTCCGACCCCCGGTGTCACAGAGTGCAGAACCTCGTGTCTGTGTCTCTTCATTCCCGGGGTTGGAAGATCCCCCTGAGGTGTGGGAGAGTTCGCCTACTGAGTAGCTAGCAGGGAGCGAGGGCAAGATTCGCTCGGCGACTGGGAACAAGGCTGGCCTCCGAGGACCCAAGTCACCTCCGCCTTTGCTAGTAGCCACCTCCACTCCACCGAGGAGGCAGGCGGACGGCCACAGCTGGCGCCCAACGTGCGGCATTTGGTCAGCTTGACCACTTGCCTCATCGGAGCAACCTTCGCCAGAAGCGTGCCGTTGCAGCGTCAGCCGCCCTTCCTGAGGAGCTCCGCGTTCTAGTGGACTCTTCGGGAGGGGAGATCGAGCAACCTCTCTCCCGACGGAGTGAGGAGGGAGCCTCGGTCACCACACTGCCCTAGCCAGAGGTCTGTGACCGGCGGTCAGGGACGGGAGACGTGCCAGGGATCCGGGACCCGGCACGCGGAGAAAATCGCTGCCGGCGTCTGAAAAGTGAGTTTAAGATTTTCCCCTGACCCCACCACGTTAGCTTTAGTTTTTTACGTTGTCCGTTTTACCTCGGCTAGGAGTTGCTGCCGTTATGGGTGCCCGGCTTTCCAGGAAGCAAAAGGGGTCTTTCTCCCAAATTAAGGGAGTTTTAACCGCGGAGGGGAAGCGTTTTTCAAAACCTCTTTTAAGGGAATTCGTTAGATGGGTTTTTATTCAGTTTCCCTCGGTTTCTTCAGACTCAGTTCGAGATCTGGGTTTTTGGGACAAAGTTGGGGATTTTGTAACAAGGAAAATTAGACAGGGAGATGTTCGGGTGACTCGTTTTTATTTGGTTTTGATTTTAATTTGCGATTCTTTGAGGGGACTTAGTAAGGGGAAAGTTGAAACCCCAGTTCCTCCTACCCCACTTTCCCTACCACCCCACTCTCCTCACCCCCCTTCCCTAAAGCGTCGAGACTCGCGTCGGGTGTTGTTTGCCCTTGATCCCCTGCAATCTCCGGCGCTCCCTGACCGGTGGGGAGAGGGCCCCTCCGCACCGGACCTTCCCTTAGATCTTTTACCTATGCCCGAGTACCCGATTGTGCCCGTTACGCCCCCCCCTTATCGTACTTATAATAGAGAAGATGGCCGCCGCAAAAAACAAAACGGTGCCAGCCTCGCAGCCAGCCCGCCTTCCACCCCCCGTTTTGGCGCCAAGAGCCACTTTGCGCGGGATCCCCCCCCTTCCCCGGACTCCTCCCCTGAGCCTACCCACGGAGTCCTCCTCCCCCCGGGCCATCCCTCCGCCGACGTCGCGTCGGGGCGTGGTATCGCGTCGGGCCCCTGCCATCCCATCGGGACCTCCTACCGGCCTCGCGCGGCACCCGTCCCCTCGCGCGCCGCCCTCTCCGGCTCCGGTTCCCACGCCCCCCCTTCTGGTCCTCGACACTGAGAACGCAGCAGGGGGGAGGCCGGGGCCTACCGGCCCTCTGGGCCCCAGATCTTAGAACCCAGGAGGAGGGAGGCCGAGGCCTGCCGGCACCCCGGGCCCCAGAGCCTAGAACCCGGAGGCCCACAGGCCGAGGCTGGTGCCGAGGCCTGGGACCGGGCCCAGGTCTGCCCGGTTTCAGATCACCTAGAACCTGGGGGCCTACGGGGCGCGGCCCAGGAGGGGGGACAAGGCCTGGTAGCCCTACCGGTCTCCCTGGGTAGGCGTGGGCGGAATCCCCGGTGGGAGCCTTTCCCATTCTCCCAGCTGCAAGACCTATGTAAGATGATCAGCGACCACGGCCTGGAATCATCTTACAGCCAGGGCATGCTCAGGGCAACCTTTAGGTCCAACCTCTTAGTCCCGGAGGACTTTAAGTTAATCATGGAAGGGATCCTGGCTCCTGAAAATTACATGCTATGGGAAAGGGCTTGGAAACGCCTGCTAGAGGACCTCCTGGGAGAATATGACGGGGAGGATGAGGTCGATGACCTGACAATGGACCACCTAGCAGGCGAGGGGGACTTTAGCAAGGGTGAGGAGCAGGCTGAACAGCTCCCAACGAGGGCTATTAGAGACATACAGCAGGCAGCGCTGAGGGCCCTCCTGACGTTACCATCTGCGGAGGTGCCCTCAGATGGGTATGCCACCATCAGGCAACAGCCGGAGGAGAGCTTTGTTAAGTTTGTGGGCCGAGTGAGGATGGCCCTCGAGAAACAGGAGGAAGACCCCTCAAACCAAGCAAAGCTCCTCCGGTCAGTGGCATACACCAATGCCAACGCTGCCTGCAAGGCAGTCCTAAAAACCCTCCCCAAATTGCCTCGGCCCACCTTAGAGGCAATGTTGGAAGCGTGCGCTGAGATCACCCCCGAGCCATCAGTAGCACCCCCTCCTCCAGGCCGCGGACCCCAACAGCAAAGGAGGTATGTGGCAGCAGCAGAGGCTGCCACCCCTGAAATTGACAATAACCAAACTGGACATAACAAGTGTTATAGCTGCGGACAGGGTGGGCACATCGCACGCTTTTGTCCAAAGCCCCGGAGAAATAACACCTCTTGTTTTAAGCCTCCCACAGGTCCTGGGGCAGTGCTCTGCCCGTGTTGCCGCCAGCACCAGGGAAACGGGCAGAGGAGAGCGGTACAGCACCGCACTGTGACACCAAATTAAATGCTGACAACACCGGGACCACCATCACCGCTCCGGTGAGACTCCCCGCCACACCATCAGCGGGAGAGGGGGACGCTCCAGCGACCAAGGACAGGACCAGGTTTCACCTGGTAAGTGCCCACCCTCAACATGTCACACATACAGACTTCTGCGGCTATAACGTGTTACTTTGTGGAGACATTTACGAAAGAACTGAGCTTTTGGTTGTAGGAGATTCCACCAGGGGCCCTCCCGGGCTCTTTGTTCTCCCACAAATCGTAGCTGCAGTTCCTGGTCAGACTTTTAAAATTACCGTGGCTTGTCACTCAGCTCCCTGGTTCATGCCCAGGGGCCAATGGCTGGCGCACGCGATTGTAATTCCTGAAGACCTCCCGAGAACAAAAATGACACCACAGGCAATGTATTCAGAACTCCTGGGAACTGACAAGCCCACCCTGTCGTCCCGCCTCAAAAACGGCAAGGCAGCGGTGCACATCCGGGGCATGATGGACACAGAGTCGGATGTGACAATCATTTCAGCAGCAGAGTGGCCACCCGGGTGGGGGCTCCGGCCCTCTACCGAGAACATCTGTGGCCTTGGGGGAGCTGTTATGCCCCGGAGGTCCACCAGTAACATCCTGGTGGAGGGGCCAGACAGTCATGTAGCCACGGTAAGACCGTACGTAGTGGCCTCCGGCTTCAACCTCTGGGGCAGGGATCTGTTGTCGCAGTGGGGGACCTGGCTAGAAATCCCAGATACACCAGGGGATTTCTAGCCGGGGCCGCTGCTGGGCGCGCCACCCATGGCTCTGTTCCACCTCTCACTTGGAAGACCAACAAGCCGGTGTGGGTGGAGCAGTAGCCCCTTACTAAAGATAAGTTAAGCGCCCTACAGTCCCTCGTGGAGGAGCAACTTTCCAAGGGTAATGTCGTTCCATCAGACAGCCCTTGGAACTCTCCTGTCTTTGTCATCCGTAAGGCTGGCGGAGGAGGGTGGAGGCTCCTTCATGACCTATGCAAGATCAATGAAGTCATTGTCGACATGGGGCCCCTTCAGCCGGGATTACCATCCCCGGCAATGCTCCCCCGAGCGTGGCCACTCGCAGTCATTGACATCAAGGACTGCTTCTTTTTGATCCCGTTGCACCCGGATGATGCGCCGCGGTTTGCCTTCTCAGTTCCATCAGTAAACAGGCAGGCGCCCCAGGAAAGGTACCATTGGCAGGTTTTACCGGAGGGAATGAAAAATTCCCCTGTAATCTGCCAGTGGTACGTAGCCCGAGTACTGTCGCTAGTGAGGAAAGCCTTCACGAAATCCATAATTTTCCATTACATGGATGACGTCCTTGTATGTGCTCCCTCGGAGCATCTTTTGGACCTGACATTGAAAGCCACCATGAGTGCCATTGAGCGTGCCGGAATGATCATCCATCCAAACAAGGTACAACGCACCCTACCGTGGAAGTACCTCGGCATCCGCATCGGAGAGCGGACCGTCGCACCCCAGCAGGTTGAAATCGTGGACGAGCCCAGGACACTGAGAGAACTCCACCAAGTCTGCGGCAGCATCAACTGGGTTCGTCCTCTGCTGGGGCTGACGACGGCGGACCTCGCCCCCTTGTTCGGCCTTCTGAAGGGTGGCGAGGGACTGGACTCTCCGAAGAAGCTCACCACAGATGCCAGGGCTTCCATAGGTAAGGTGCGCAAAGCCTTAGCCTCCCGGCACGCCCATATAGAGTGGCCCCGGACCTGCCCTTTCAGCTTACCATCCTGGGGCAGGTCCCACAATACCATGCATTGATATTTCAATGGGACGGGAGGTTGAAGGACCCCCTCTTAATCATAGAGTGGGTGTTCCTCCCTCATACTCCGTCCAAGACCATCACCACGCCACAAGAGCTGGTGGCCTCGCTGATCACCAGAGTGAGGACCAGGCTCCGCACCCTTGCGGGATGCAATTTTTCATGCATACGTGTTCCGTGGAACGATGAGGACTTGGAGAAGTTAATCCAGTCCAATGAGAGCCTCCAGTTCTCTCTTGACAGTTTCCCAGGCAAAATTACCGGCAAGAAATTAAAACACCATCTGTTTAACACAAATTTTAATTTGGCTCCAAAGTTTATGCAGTCAAAAAAGCCTGTAAAAGGAGCTCTGACGGTCTTCACTGACGGCTCAGGATCCTCTCACAAGTCAGTCATGACTTGGAAGGATCCTCGGACCCAGAAGTGGGAATCTGAAGTCCATGTGGTGGAGGGATCCCCACAAATTGCAGAACTAGCAGCCGTCGTCAGAGTCTTTGAGAGGTTCCAGGAACCTCTCAATTTAGTTACTGATTCGGCTTATGTTGCTGGGGTCACTGTCAGAGCAGAGCACAGCTTACTTAAGGAGGTCTCCAACCCAAATTTGTTCGGGCTGCTCTCGCAGCTAGCGTTCCTGTTGTCCCACCGAGAGCACCCATTTCACGTAATGCATGTGAGATCGCATCAAGACCTCCCCGGGTACATCAGTGAGGGGAACCGCAGGGCGGACGCCTTGGCAATGGCTGCGCAGGTGCAGTCAGCTAACATCCCTGACACCTTCGCGCAAGCCAAGATGTTCCACCAGTTTTACCATCAAAACGCCCCAGCCCTCCGGAGGATGTTTCACCTACCTCTAGAGCAGGCTCGGGCAATTGTGGCGACATGTCCCAGCTGCCAGACCTACCAGCTGCCCTCTCTCCATCCAGGGGTAAACCCCCGAGGGCTAGTAGCCAATGAGGTCTGGCAAATGGATGTGACTCACATACAAGAATTTGGATGGCTGAAGTACGTCCATGTATCAGTAGATACCTTCAGCCATGCAGTTTTCGCCTCCGCCCACATGGGCGAAAAAGCCAAGGATGTACGTAAACATATACTAATGGCCTTCTCTGTCCTAAGTACCCCCAAGAAAATTAAAACAGACAATGGCCCAGCGTACACCTCTGCCTACCTTCGTAGTTTCCTCCAGGAGTGGGGAATTGCCCACGTCACCGGCATCCCTCACTCACCTACGGGACAGGCAATCGTGGAGAGGACTCACGGTACACTCAAGAGAGTCCTCTACCAGCAGCAAGGAGGTGCAGAGAAGAAATCGCCCATTGAGCGACTCTGCAAGGCGCTCTTCACGATTAACTTTTTAAATTGTACACCAGAAAAGCCCGTCCCCCCTGTATTCCGGCACTTTACGAATTCGGCCAATTCTAAATTAAGAGAACATCCGCTGGTGCTGGTGAGGGACCCTGAGACCCACGAGGTTGAGGGGCCCCTCCCATTGATCGTCTGGGGCAGAGGTTACGCATGTGTGTCCACCCCAGAGGGGCCGAAATGGATCCCAGCTAGGTACGTCCGACCCTACCGGGGGCCTAAGCAGAGAAAGCGAGCTTGTTTTGCAGAGACAGTTCCACCCCAGTCTCCACAAGAAGAAGGTTTCCAGGCCATGGAAGCCTGGAAGAAAAGAAAGAAGAAATACTTACCCAGCTTTGATGACTCTCCGGCACCTCCTCAAGAAGAAGAAGAAGAAGAAGAAGAAGAAGAAAACACCAGAGATGCCAGAGAGAGAATCCCATGGACTGTACACCCCCTGTTTCCCTTCCCCAACCTACCCCTCTGACTTACCTTTTGTGTGTCCCTATCCCTATTTCCTATTCGTTTAAAAGAAAAGGGGGAAGAGAGGAGGAGTTTATGATAGTCTGAGTTCTCTTCTGTTGCTTGGGTTGCTTTACTCCCTGCAAAATCTTGTACAGTTTGCCTTTATAAAGCAGCTGAGGGTGCTGAGCCTTCTGCTGACTCCTTAATACCTTGTTTTAAAAAGCCACCACGAAATCCTTTAAACCCTCTGTTTGGGGATGACCCAGTCTTTTATTGTCCGGAAAGAACCAATCACAAAAGGGTAACATTTCTTATTCTCAAATATCCTCTTCTCAGTTTTCCACCAGAGATCCCCAAAGAAGATGGAGCCAGTCTGGTTTTTCGCCTCAGTCCTGCTTCTCCTGGGGATCCCAGCGTCCGCCCCATGGCTGGTGCAGCAGCTCCGAGAAAATGTGTGGGTCACTCTGTCAAAATCCATCGGCCAGAGTGACTTCTGTCTTCACGTCAACTCAGCGAACGGCCCGATGAGCACCTGCCTGGTAGGGATTCCTGAGACATGGCCAGAGTACCACGCTTTTCTCTCAGGGGCCAACCAATCCCACAGTTGGGATCAGTGGATGCAGGCCCTGCCACCCATGGACACCGAACCCCAAGAATTGGACCTGTTGGGGTCGGCACAACCTGCGTTCTGTACCTCTTTCACAGACCCTAGTGCCGCCAGACACCAGAGGCAAATTCTTTATAGCTCCCTTTGGGATAGGAGAAAGAGCTGGCAAAGGTACAGGGATGTGCCGCGGGAAACCAACCCAGGACGAGGGGGGGCCATAATGGCAGTGAAGGCAGATAAAGTTGATACACTGACCATTCCTCCGGTAGCAAAGAAAGCCTTCGATGTCACCCCTAACAATTGGAAACTTTACAGTGAAAAAGCCTGGTGCAAATTTGCTAATTTTGCATGGTCAGCATCCACCAAATCCCCCAAGAAACTCCCTAAGGGGATTTTCTTAATATGTGGAGATCGGGTGTGGGCAGGAATCCCGTCCCATCTCAGGGGAGGGCCGTGCACGCTAGGCAATCTTTCCCTGCTGACACCAGGAATGAACCAGCTGTTATCCTGGAGAGACCACACCAATATGACCCGCCAAAAACGATCCACCCTAGATTTGGACTCAAATTGTGACAATAACGTGGTCTCCTGGTCGTTCTCCAAAAGGGTCGCGGCCTCGATATTTCTGCCGTGGGTGGCGGCAGCCAAGGCCCTAGGTGAGCTTTCCCACCTAGAGTGTTGGCTTGGAAAGCAAGCCAATTTAACATCTCAGGCGCTCTCAGAACTCCTCTCAGATGAGGAGATGACCAGGCAGGCGACGCTCCAAAACGGGGCCGCCATAGACTATCTGCTGCTGCTCCACGGCCACGGGTGCGAAGAGTTTGAAGGACTGTGTTGCTTCAACCTTTCATCTCACGCCCAATCCATCAAGTCCACAATCCAGGAGATGCGGGACCAGATTCACCAACTCAAAACAGAAGGCAAGGACTGGCTCAACAGCCTCTTCACCGGCTGGGGGATCTCTGGCTGGATTTCACAAGTTTTACGAACTCTGTTTTGGTTTTTGTTGACTCTTTTCCTTGGACTTTCTTCCCTAAGTTGTGTTAAGTGTTTTGTTATCTCTTTAGTTAACCGCGCATTGCCTTTAAGTAATAAAAACGGGGGAGATGTGGCAGTGGTGCAGGTTACCCCAGAAGAAGAATTTCCAATGAGAAAGCCCTGGGGGGAGGAGGAGGGCTCCCCCGAGGTAGAGCAAACAATAGTTTAGCCCAGAAGAGGCTGGGCTCGAGACAGGTGAACACCCCCAGGGCTCATTGGGGAGCACCACCTGCCCGTCTAAGTCAGTCACCCCCAGTTTTCTAGAGAGTTCTCAGCTACTCGGTTGTTCATTGTATCATTCCCCTGTCTGTAACCCTCTCTCATCCCCCTTCTATCCCTGGTTAGCTCCCTGTCCCCTGCTCCTCCCCGGTTCCTCCCCCCTGCTGCCCGGTGATTGGTCACCGGGGGAACAATAAAAGATTGTGTCACAGGGGAATCGAGGTCCTCCGACCCCCGGTGTCACAGAGTGCAGAACCTCGTGTCTGTGTCTCTTCAGTCCCGGGGTTGGAGGAACCCCCTGAGGTGTGGGAGAGTTCTCCTACCGAGTAGCTAGCAGGGAGCGAGGGCAAGATTCGCTCGGCGACTGGGAACAAGGCTGGCCTCCGAGGACCCAAGTCGCCTCCGCCTTTGCTAGTAGCCACCTCCACTCCACCGAGGAGGCAGGCGGGCGGCCACAGCTGGCACCTTGGCAGGGTGTTATTTTTCATGGATTTATGTTCCTTGGCGAATGAAAGATGTAGAAGAATTACTCCAGACCAACGAGCCCCTCCAGTTAGCCCTCAACAGTTATCCAGGCCAAATCACAGATCACAAATTGAAACACCATCTGTTTAATACTAAATTTAATTTGGCACCCAAATTCCTCCAAAGTAAAACACCCTTAAATGCCCTGACAGTCTTTACAGATGGCTCAGGGTCCTCTCATAAGTCAGTACTGACCTGGAAAGACCCAGAGACTCAGGAGTGGGAATCTGAAGTTCAAGTAGTAGAAGGATCCCCACAAATTGCAGAACTAGCAGCTGTTGTCAGGGTGTTTGAGAAATTCCAGGAACTTCTAAATTTGGTCACAGATTCAGCGTATGTGGCCGGAATAACTGCTCGAGCAGAACACTCACTCCTCAAAGAAGTAGGCCACCCAAAACTCTTTGGGTTGCTCTCAAGATTGGTGTATCTGTTGTCACATCGAAAGCACCCCTTTCATGTCATGCATATGAGATCGCACACAGATCTCCCTGGATTCATTGCTGAGGGAAACCGCAGGGAAGATGCCCTAGCTATGCCTGTGCAAATGTCCAATGTTCCTGATAGCTTTGCACAAGCCAAACTCAGCCACCAGTTTTTTCATCAAAATGCCCCAGCTCTCAAGCGGATGTTTCACCTTTCCCTTGAGCAGGCTCGAACAATAGTAGCTACCTGCTCAAACTGCCAGAAATACCAAATCCCCTCCCTAAATCCTGGAGTGAACCCCCGGGGACTCAACAGTTGCCAGATTTGGCAAATGGATGTCACTCACGTCGCCCAGTTTGGACGACTCAAATTTCTGCATGTATCTGTAGACACTTTCTCAGGAGCAGTTTTTGCCTCTGCTCACACTAGTGAGAAAGCAAGAGATGTCACGAAACATCTCATAATGGCCTTCTCTATGCTGGGGACACCACAAGAAATAAAAACTGACAATGGGCCTGCATACACTTCCCACAAGTTTAAAGAATTCCTTCACCAATGGGGGATCAAACATGTTACTGGCATCCCTCATTCTCCCACAGGTCAATCCATTGTAGAACGCGCCCACCAGAACATCAAAAAGCTCCTTAACCAGCAGCAAAGAGAAACAGAAAAATTATCGCCTATAGAGCGCCTTTGTAAAGCACTGTTTACCATCAACTTCTCAAACAATTCATTCGCTGAACCTGTCCCCCCCGTGTTTCGGCATTTTTCTAATTCGACTCAAGCCAAATTAAAAGAACAACCACAAGTGCTGGTTAAGGACCTTGAAAGCGGACAAGTAAAAGGGCCCTATCGACTTATTGTTTGGGGAAGAGGGTATGCTTGTGTTTCTACCTCAGCAGGACCCATGTGGGTACCAGTGCGTAACATAAACCCTATCGAGAAGCAAGCCCTGAAAACAGTGATGCAGACAAACAACAAGAGCAAGACAAAGCGGCGTAAAAGAGAAGACGCCGCAAAGATGAAGACAGAGATCCACCGAAGCGACGAAACTGTTTTTAACCCCCCTGTCTTTTCAGAGTTTTCCCCCCAGATGTTTCCCTAGTGTGTTTCCCGAACCTAACCCTATCCCGGTGGGGGGAAGAGAAAAAAAATGAGAAATGCTTTCATTAAGTAGTTAAGTTCTAAAATTACCCATTACCCGAATGTGTGTTCCCTTTCCGTTAAGGAAGGAAACCCTGAACCCCCAGAGAACCCAGAAGATGGAGACAACTCACCTCTCTCTGTGGCTGTTAGCCCTCGCCTTTTCAGGAGTGTCCCCATGACTCGCTCAACAGCCAAAGGAAAATGTGTGGGTGACACTAGCAAAAGTATTGAAGCAGGACAGCATGTGCCTCAGTTTAGATAGTGCATCTAACCCCATGTCCACGTGCCTGGTCGGAGTCCCTGGGAACTCCAGAGAGTTCAAAGCTATGGGCAAAGGAGCTCACCCAGCCCATAGCTGGGACAGATGGATGAGGACCCTTCCTCATGCGAGCTCCGAACCCCAAGAGTTGGACTTGTTGGGGTCAGCCAAACCACACTATTGCACTCACTTTAAGCCCATATATAATTGGCAAGATTCTCCCTCTCGAAAGAGAGGACCATACAAAGATGTCTCACCTCTTGATAAAAGGTCTTACTCAGATTCAATATGGTGTAATGATACTGAAATCACATGGTCCAACTCCATCAAAGATCCCAGGGTGCTCCCTAATGGAGACCGAGTATGGGCCGGAATACCTTCTCGTCTTAAAGGGGGTCCTTGCACTCTTGGAAAACTTACCCTGCTGGCACCTGACAAAACGCAAATCCTGAATTGGCAGAACAAATCCCAATTGGCACGCCACAAAAGGCAAATCCAGGATTTGGACCCAAATTGTGACAGCGAAGTTGTCGGGTGGTCATTTTCAAAAAGGGTAGCTGCCTCTATTTTTATACCCTGGGCAGCTGCAGCAAAAGCCCTCGGTGAGCTTTCTCACCTGGAGTGCTGGCTGGGTAAGCAAGCCAACCTGACCTCGAATGCTCTGACACAGCTCCTAGAAGATGAAGAAGCCACCAGGCAAGCAACACTCCAGAACCGAGCAGCTATTGACTTCCTCTTACTAGCCCACGGGCATGGCTGTGAAGAGTTTGAAGGCATGTGCTGCTTGAACTTATCCTCCAACAGCCAAAGCATCCGCAAAACTCTCCAACAAATGAAAGATCAACTTCACCAGCTGAAGACAGAAGGCAAAGATTGGCTTGACCACTTGATGGACCAGTGGGGACTTTCAGGGTGGGGGGGTCAAGATCCTCCGCTCAATTCTGTGGGTGTTACTAACAATTGTCATTACCTTGTGTGTTCTTGCTTGTGTTAAAAATCTTTTGTTATCGTTCATCCAATGGGCCTTTTTAAGAAAAACAGAAGGGGGAGATGTAGCTGCTGTGGATGTGTCCTTAGAGACCCCAGCAGGAGAAGACTTAGAAAAGGAGAAAGATAACTGGTGGAGAAAGCTCCAAGGAGATAGGACACCCCTGGAAAGTGAAGTGACCATGGTTTAACCCAGGACAAACCCAAGTAGCCACTGCTAGTGTCCATCATCTCCTCCCTCCCCCTAAGAGCCTTTGTTCTATTCCCTGTTATCTCCTGGGCCCCTTTCCTTCCCTACCCCATAGGACCAAATATCCTTAGGCCTTCCCTATACTCCCCCAAACCCCTTGGTGATTGGTGATACATGGTAACTCTTAAGGCTGTGTCGGAGGGCCCCTCGCTCTCCTGGACCCTGCCTCTCCTCTGTGTGAAGACTCTGCAATAAATCCACTCAGAATTAAAGGCATTCCAAGGGCCCTATCGTTATTCATCTTCAGCTGATAGCTAAACTGGACCGTTCCTGCACCACAACGCAGGCCGCAGTTTCTCTGGCTAAGTGTCTACGAGACGCTGCCAGAGTGCCTTGGGATAGGGGCACTCCTGGAAATATAGCCAGCTGGAATCTGTAGTGGCAATGCCAGGCTGGACAGAAAGACCAGCGAACTATATTACTAAACACCATGAAACCAGGCTAAACTATCACCTAAAGCATCACAAGTATGCATGCTAATACTTGTGAATATAGGGAACAGTGTAAGAAGTATTCAGAAGAAAAGCAGAAAAATCCTTCAGGCATCAAAATAAAGCAGCAGCAGTTAGGGAGTTTTTTATCCAAACAGACAAATAGAGATAGGAGGGGAGGGAAGGCAAGGGATTACTGCAGGATAGAAGGGGCAGTGACATAGCCCTGGGTGTCATGGCCATTTCCAGCATGTGCCACTCTCCAGCCTAGTGCTTGATCCATTGCTGCATCTACAGGGTTCACAGCACTGAAGGGAGTCCTCCTACTCTGTTGGAAGTAAGTTTTGGAAAGGTATCTTTTTGTCATTGATTCAGCCACTTCAGTGTTTATAGAGCATTATGTCAATTACCGGGTTTTTTAAAAAGTAAAAAAAAAAATAAAAGAAGGCTTTTGATTTTTTTCTTCTTCATTATAGGTTTGAAACACACTCTTACAAGCCTGATTATAGAAAACCAGCCACCTCCAGTCTGGTCCCAGATAATATACCAGCACAGTCCTATTTTCCACCATCCTTCATCTTCAAATCAAGAAAAATGACTGCATACCTTACAGTCTTCGATTTGTTTTGTTCTCTGTAAGCACAGACTAAGCTTTACTGATGTTATTTGCTAGCTAATTGCTCACTACATGTTGTTTGCATTCTGCAGGCTGTTCCTTTAGAAGAGGAGCAGAAGGGCTATTCTGTGTATGCCTTGTCCTTCCCTAAGCTTGTCCTCTGGGCCACTGTCCCATTTACTCTCCCTAAGGAAGTTTTTTGCCATGCAGAAGAAATAAAAGAACTTGTGTCTCCAGATGAAAGAAGAGCAAGACTACTTAAAAAGTTTGTAATTTGAAGCATGCATGGCAAGCAGAGCATTGACTGAAGCAATCTGAATAATGCCTGCTGTCCCCTGGAGGTGTCAAGGGTCTGTGCACATTAGACCAGAGGATGCTGAGGAATGGAATCGGTCTCAGATATCTCCTCTCCTACGAATCAAGCCTGATCCTTTTGCCTTATGCACTAGCTCTCAGTGGAGTTAGGATTTAAAACCAGATCTCTCAAGTAACCCAGCGTGATCATTCTTCCATTTTCTTGAGGAAACCAAAGAAGCATTCGCTATTTTAATGTAAATCCAATGTACCCTATGATTTCCCCAAGGTGGAAAACATGGAGATGCTGTAGAATTCAAGTTGTAATTCTTTACCACAGCATTAAGGAATGCATTCTTTGCTTCCAGCAAACTGATCCCTATTTCTCAAACAGGTTGTCATGTTGTCTGCCATGAGGCAAGGTTTGTCTCTGTGTCTTAGGTTACAATGGTATGTATTCTATCACCATCTTCATGGGATGTTGGGGTAGGTGGGACAGTGTTCCTGGCTCATCCCTGATGGCTCCGGGACATGTTTTCTAATGGGCCAGCCGTTGGAGCCAGGTGGGGCATTTTGCTTTGCTCATCCCTAATGGCTGCAGTTAATGGACCATTGAGTCCCACTGATAAACTCCATCATCCCATTGTGAGATGCTCCGCCCAGGGTGAGGGACCAATGCATCCCTATCTGGATAAAAACTGGAATTTGAAACACCAGAAGTCAGCTTTTCCACTGGATTCCCAGAGGAAGACCAGACCCTTCTACACCACTACTGGACCTTCAGAGAACTACACCTTTCACAGGATCACTGCTTCAACAGAACCACATCTATCACTCCCAGAGGACTGCAGCCACCTTCTTAGTGGACTACAACCAAGACCCTGACCGACAGGGTGTCAGGTTGTATTCTGACTCTGTCAGTGTTTTTGTACTATTGCATTTATTTTAATTTTTCTATTAAATTGTAGTTCTGACTTTGAGTCTCTCACTGATTTGCTTTCAAACTACCACACTCTGGAATCAGCACAGTACAGCTGGGCTTGTACTGATGTTTTAGGTGCAATGCTGACATTTCTGTCCTTTGTTATATAGATACCACTGCATTCTTCTAAGCTCCTAAAGAAGATAAAATTGTAGCTGTGCTTTTGATTGTGTTCTGTGCTGTATTCTTGGCTGTGTGAAGTCTCAGGAAGTATGGCCTTTGCTAAGGTAGAAACCTTTGTCACAGGTGCCTCCAAATGCTTGTGATTCCATGGGGATGGGAGCTTTGTTTTCCCTTTTTCACTGTCAATGCAATAGATGTTTTGAGAGGCTCTAAAAAATGCTTTTTGCAGTATATTAAGTTGTCGTACTTCAGTCATCAAAACCTTTCATGAAAGCTGCCCTATGGTATTAATTAGAATGTGTGCATAAAAAGTCTGAGCAAACTCTTGGCCTGGATGGCAGAAGCTAATGAAGGCAGTGTGTGTTCAATGGGGTTTGAGGGAGTCTGCTGAGGTCTTTGTATGGTTTTTGGCCCTCAGGACAACCAGGATATGGGTTAATTTAAAATAACATTAGGTCATCAGCTTAAAATCAAATTTTATTAGTTAAAAAAGTAGTCATAGACTCTGACCTATGTATTTATTGGCTATTATGGATTGGAAATAAACTTTATTGCTATTATTTTATTACTTGCCTACTCAAAGTTAGCACAGGCTTCATGGAAGCACTGGATGCACCCAAAATACAGCATCACATCTCACATTATGAACAAAGCCTCAGAATTTGCTATCATACTGAAAAGTTTCTGTTGCTTTAAATTGGTTCTTGACTTCTTATTGAGAGAACTAGAATTTTAAGTGAATCTATGCTTAATTTTTTTTTCTTGAGCAACATAAACATTCTACTAAATATTTATCTTTTTTATATGAATGTCTCCAGAACATCTGTTAATTGAATCTTTATTTGAATCTATTAGCAGTAGTTTGTTTTAAGCTAAAAAGATTAAAATAATGAAAATATATAGTATGGATGGCAGACAGAACACAGTATTGTCTCCAAAGTTACACTTTTTAAAATTTAAATTCAATTTATTTATTGCCCATTGTTCAAAGTCAGTTAGGAGTAAAGAAAGTCAAAAGACAAACACAAAATACAAAATATTTGTTGAATATGCAAAATATCCATTAAAAACTTTATTTGCCATTGCTAATATTTAAAACACTTGTACTACTTCAAATTTACCTTAATGTATTTCCAAAGCATTGTGAAATTGGAGATAAACATTTTCAGTAATACTTCAATGCACTCTTGCCTATTTATTCCTTACAGTGTGCTTAGATTGCAAACACTTCCAGAAATCAGTTAAATCCTTTCTTGCCAATATCAATAAATAAATGTATAATACATGCTTGCTCTTTGTTTAGGTACTTTCAATTTAATTTAGCAGTTGCCAAAGAACACTCATTAAAACGTTCTAAAATTATTTCCATATCCTAATTGTTAAAAAACTGCTTTTAAGACTGGTTTTTCCTCTTAAATATTAGAAAAGTGGAGGAAGTATAAAAAAGGAAAAGTTAGTGTAACACATTGACTGTAATATCATGCTGTAGTGGTTCAAGTTCGCCTATTCAAGGTTCTGGCCAAATGCCAGCACACTTACCCAAATTTACCTGATGTTTGCTGTGAGATGACGATTAGGAGTAGGCAAAGCAGGCTCAAACTTTATAAAGTATTGTCATGGGTTGACCCCGGCCAGGGGCCAGGTGCCCACTCAGTCACTCTATCACTCCCCCTTCCCGCTGGGAGAGGGGAGAGGATAATATTGAAAAAGACTATCAGGGTAAGAAAAGGCAGTTTTATTACAGTGGGAAAAAATAGAACAAGCAAGTTGAAAGTTGCGCACGCAAGAGCAGAAGGGAAAACAATCAATCTCTACTTCCCATCAGTAGCAATGTCCGGACACTTCCTGGGAAGCAGGGCTTCAGCACGCGTGACGGTTGTTCAAGGAGGCAAACATGGACCAGCCCTGAGTGCCTCCTCCTCCTGCTCTCTTCCTTCCCTTATATATCTGAGCTGATGTCATATGGTATGGAATATCCCTTTGGCTGACTGGGGTCAGCTGGCCTGCTGGTGTCCCCTCCCAGGATCTTGCCCCCCCCCCATCCCCTTCAGTGGGGGAAGAAATGTCAGAAGGACAGCACAGCTTCGCAGTAGCCAAAACACGGGTCTGTTATCAACGCCAGCTACCAAAGCAAAGTACAGCAGCGTAAGGGCTGTGAGCTTTACCCCAGTCAGACCCAATACAATTTCCACCCCTTATTCCATACCATTTGCATCATGCTCAGAAATCCTTTCCTACTCACACATGCAATTTAAGCTACATCCTTAAACCATCCCCATCACAATAACTACTATCTCCTGTCCTTTCGCATCCTTCCACGTGGTCTCCATTTCCAGAAGAACGTGGGGTCAGGGCAGGAGGAATGGTAAACTTGATTGTCAAGGACTGGTACCATCCCTGTTCATTGTGGCCTTTTTCTTGCCCCTTGCTGAAATTCGTTCTTCATCAGCTCATGTCCCTTCTGCTATTTACATCCTGCAACATACAACTTCCAACATGCATTATTCTTACCCCAAGGTTAAATCACCTTGGGGTACACACTTGGTCTCCCCATCCTCCCGCATTACCCACCAAGTGCACCCAGGTCCTTGGGCAAAGACAATCCCACGAATGGGTTTGCCCTTCCCCATGGGGGACGCAACCCACACTGACTTCCCCAGCCACTTTCCTATGTGTAGTGCAGGAACCTTGTCTCCCTCCACAGTGTCTAAGGGTTTAGTTTGGGCAGGACCAGGGCGGTTAACAGATCCTCTAGTATTGACTAGCCAAGTGGCTTCTGCCAAGTTCACATCCCAATGTTTCCATGTCCCATTACCTAGTGCCCGTAGCATAGTTTTTAACAGTCCATTATATCTTTCAATCTTCCCAGAGGCCTGTGGGTGATAAGGAATATGATATATCCACTTAATGCCATGCCTCTTTGCCCAGGAGTTAATAAGATTATTTCGAAAATGAGTCCCATTGTCTGACTCAGTTCTATCTAGGGTTCCATGTCACCACAAAATGTGTCTTTCAAGACCTGAAATTGTGTTCCGAGCCGTGGCGTGGTTTACTGGATACGTTTCCAGCCAGCCAGTTGTGGCCTCCACCATGGTGAGGATGTAACTCTTGCCTTGGCATGTCCGTGGCAATGGCCCAATGTAATCAATTTGCCAGGCTTCACCATACTGGAACCCCAGCCATCGCCCTCCACTCCAAAGAGGCTTCACTCGTGTGGCTCGCTTGATGGCAGCGCATGTTTCACACTGATGAATAACCTGTGTGATGGCCTCCATGGTCAGATCCACCCCTCGATCACGAGCCCATCTGTATGTTGCATCCCTTCCAAGATGCCCTGATGTTTCGTGGGCCCATTGGGCCATAAATAGCTCACCCTTTCTCTCCCAATCTAGGTCCACCTGAGCTATTCCAATTTTGGTGGCCTTATCTACCCGTTCATTGTTTTGATGCTCCTCAGTGGCACGACTTCTGGGCACATGGGCATCTACATGGTGTACTTTCACAGTCATGTTTTCTATCCGTGCAGCAATGTCTTGCCATAATGCAGCAGCCCAGATGGGTTTTCCCCTGCGCTGCCAGTTGGTTTTCTTCCACTGCTGCAGCCATCCCCATAGGGCATTAGCCACCATCCAGGAGTCAGTATAGAGTATGGGCCACTTTTCTCTCTCAGCAATCTCTAGGGCTAGTTGGATGGTTTTCACCTCTGCAAACTGGCTTGATTCGCCTTCCCCTTCAGCAACCTCAATGACTTGTCGTGTGGGATTCCACACAGCAGCTTTCCACCTCCGATGGTTTCCTGTCACTCGACAGGATCCATCAGTAAATAAAGCATATTTTCTTTTGTTTTCTGGTAACTCGTTATATGGTGGTGCTTCTTGGGCACGAGTCACCTTCTCAGACAGTGCTCCAAAATCTCTGGCTTCTGGCCAACTCAAAATCTCTGGCTTCTGGCCAACTCAAAATCTCTTCTAGGATTCCTGGGAAGTTGGGTTTTCCCATTCGGGCTCATTGTGTAATTAAGGCCACCCACTTACTCCATGTAGCACTGGTTGCATGATGCACAGAGGGAATGTTTCCTTTGAACATCCAGTGTAGGACAGGCAATCGTGGTGCCAAGAGGAGACATGCTTCTGTCCCAACAACTTCTGAGGCTGCTCGAACCCCCTCATAAGCCACTAGTATTTCTTTTTCAGTTGGAGTATAGTGGGCTTCTGATCCTCGGTAACTCCTGCTCCAGAATCCTAATGGCCGACCTCGGGTTTCTCCTGCGGTCCTCTGCCAGAGGCTCCAGGTGAGGCCCTGCACCCCAGCTGCAGTGTAGAGTATATTTTGCACATCTGGTCCTGTCTGAGCAGGCCCAAGAGCTACCGCACGAGCTATTTCCTGTTTGATTTGCTCAAAGGCCTGTTTCTGCTCAGGGCCCCACTTGAAGTCATTCTTCTTCCGGGTCACTCGATAGAGGGGGCCCACAAGTTGACTATAGCCTGGAATGTGCATTCTCCAGAATCCTACAAGGCCCAGGAAAGCTTGTGTTTCTTTCTTAGTAACTGGTGGAGACATATTGGCAATTTTGTCAACCACCTCTGTAGGTACATGACGGCGCCCATCCTGCCATTTTATTCCTAGAAACTGGATTTCCTGTGCAGGTCCCTTCACCTTACTTTGTTTTATGGCAAGACCAGCTTTCAGAAGAATTTGGATTATTTTCTTCCCTTTTTCAAAAACTTCTCCTGCTGTATCACCCCACACAATGATATCATCAATATATTGCAGGTGTTCCGGAGCTCCACCCTGTTCCAGAGCAGCCTGGATCAAGCCATGGCAGATGGTGGGGCTGTGTCTCCACCCCTGGGGCAGTCGGTTCCAGGTGTACTGGACATTCCTCCAAGTGAAAGCAAATTGTGGCCTGCACTCTGCCGCCAGAGGGATTGAGAAAAATGCATTAGTATAAAAAAAAAGAAAAAAGCGGCAGCGAGGCGCCGCGCGCGCGCCACTTATAAAAAAGCGGCGAAGCGCTGCGGGCGCGCTGCGGGCGCGACGATGATCTGCGCCTTGCTTCTCGAGTGCGGTTCCACCGGGCGGTAGTTGCCTCAGCTCTCCCGAGTGTCGCCGAGAGGGCTAACCCTCAGGTGCCCAAACGGTGGAGACCGCGACGGTCTCCTCAGGGATCTGAGGCGTGGGCGGGTTGCAGGTTATTTCCTGCACACCGCAGTCGACGGCGAGGGAAAAAGGAGCCGTAATTCTCAGTAGGGCAGCAGAAGGGTTTTTATTCTCCTCGTCCCAGAGCTAAAGAGCCTGAATGACGCAGTGCAAAGGTCTTTACCATCGGCTAAACCAATCACAAACGAGGTAAAGCACGGGATGGGGAGGGATTAGGACAAGCAAACCAACCGGAATAGGGAAGGGGAGTGGACTGAAATGGGAACTAATCAATACAGCGCGCGGAATATGAATCTTCCAGAAAGGAGGCATATACTTAAAACGTTACAAAACAGTCTAACTATCCACTAATAACAACGGGGAGGAACAAAGGCGGGCTGGGACTACACCATCGTGACTGTGGAGCGTGGGGGATTTTTCCCACGGAATGGTCTGCTCCACCACGACTTCTTTGAGGGCTTCTGGGAGTTGGTTTCCATAGAAACCACTCCTACATCTCCCCGTTTCCTTTTCTTTAAAGAGGATGGTACGACTAAGGTAATAAAAAAGGACTTCAAACAAGCGAACATGCAGCACACAACAGCAACAATAATGAGAATCCATGTCAAGGATGTTAATAACTCTGAACCCCAACCAGAAATCCCGATGCTAGAAAAGGCATTTCTTAACCAATCTTTGCCTTCAACTTGCAAATCCCTCAGCTGGTCTTGTATACCCTTGATAGTTGAGTGAATGCTCCTTGAATGGGATGTTAGATTCAGGCAGCATAGACCTTCAAACTCCTCGCACCCGTGCCCGTGGGCGAGGAGAAGGAAGTCTATGGCGGCCCTATTTTGCAGCGTAGCGCGCCTAGTGGTGTCGCCGTCCTGTAACAGTTGGGCAAGTGCACGAGACGTCATGTTGGCATGTTTACCCAGCCAACATTCTAGATGGCCCAACTCCCCTAGCGCCTTAGCTGCCGCCGCCCAGGGCACGAAGACGGAGGCAGCCACCCTCTTTGAGAAACTCCAATGATTAACTTCTGATTGGCAATTTTCATCCCAATGGTTGAGTTCTCTTTTTTGACGGGCCTGATTAGAATTTTTCCAGTCTAAAATTTGGGTTTTGCCAGGGGCCATGAGGGTTAACTTGCCTAATGTGCACGGCCCTCCCACAGGACGAGACGGTATCCCAGCCCACACCCGGTCCCCGCAGATAAGGAATATACCAGGTGGAAGGGTCAAGGGATCGGCATTCGCTCTGGCTTTCGACGGAGTGGACGGTTTGGTGATGGTACGATTGCACCATTTGCCATAGTTATAGATGGACCTTTTTAGGGGATACACTCCGTGTCTTTTGATATCTCCAATTCGAGCTCTGTAAGGCTCGTTACCCGTTAGAGTGTATCCGAACTCTACACAAAAATTGGCTGCCGCAGACCCCAAAAGCTCCAATTCTTGGGGCTCGTGTGGTGCATGCTTAAGTGTCTCGAGCCAGGCGTCCCAATCCTTGATTGGGTGGGGACGAAAACCTGCGAGAAGGGTGTCATCCTCTCGCAGGGGGATACCCACTAGGCACGTAGTTAGCGGGTTTTCTGCTGCATCTGTGTTGAGGCATAAACTCTCTTGCTTGAGGGACTTGGCGAGGGTCACCCAAACATTTTCCTTGGGCTGCGGGACTATCCACGTTCCTGACTCTCGCCATTGAAAGGTTGACATCATCAGCCACAGATAGAACGTGTGGAGAAACTGCATCAGGTAGGGTTTTCTGGTTTTCATGAGGTATCTCTCGATGCTGCAGTAAAAAGACAAATGTCAGAAAAACAGACAGGACTTCAACATCTCTCACCACCCTCAGACCCAACTTAATTTTTCTCCCCATGGTATACTAAGGCGAGTAGGGGTAAATGGGAAAGGGAAAAGTAGGATAGGGAAGAGGGGAAGGGGACAGCGAAGGGTCTCGTTCGCTGCTTCGGCTTCCTTGATGTCACTCTTTGGGTCTCTCAGCTGGTGGAAACGAGTCGATCAGTCCGGTCTCTTTCTTCGCCTCTTCCAGGCGATGGACGGCCCGGAATCGTCACTGTCTTGTCGTGGAGTTTGTTCCAAGTAGGGGCGGATGTTTCTCGCAGGCACCCATCGTGGACCGTCTGGGGAGGAAACACACCCAAACCCTCTCCCCCATACTAACAGTCTCACCGGTCCCTTTATCAACTTGCTTTCCGGATCCTTGAAGAGCACCTTTGGGTTTTCTGCCAATTTCGCTCGAGTAGAATTAATAAAATGCCTAAAGACGGGGGGAGTCGGCTCACTTTCTGAACAATTTAAAAAATTTAGAGTAAACAGAGCCTTACAGAGGCGCTCAATGGGCGACTTGACCTCTGTCTCTCCCCGCTGCTGTTCAAGGATGCGTTTGATGTCCCGGTGTCTTCTTTCTACCAACGCTTGTCCTGTTGGTGAATAGGGAATCCCGGTATGGTGCCTGACTCCCCACTCTTGGACGAACCTTTTAAAATTGGCCGACGTGTAGGCAGGCCCGTTGTCGGTTTTCATCGACGCGGGGACTCCTAACACAGAGAAAGCTAACAAAAGGTGTTTTCTGACATCCCTGGCCTTCTCCCCTGTGTGCAGCGAAGCGAACGTTGCACCGGAGAAGGTATCCACAGATACATGCATAAATTTGAGACGCCCGAATGGCGGGTAGTGAGTGACATCCATTTGCCACAGCTCATTCGCATTGAGCCCTCTGGGGTTTACCCCAGAGTTGAACGATGGTATTTGGTGGCTTTGGCAAGAGGGACATGTGGCCACTATTGACCTCGCCTGCTCCAAGGATAGATGAAACATCCTTCGCAGAGCGGAGGCATTTTGGTGAAAAAATTGGTGGCTAAGGCGAGCCTGTGCGACTGTGTCAGGTGTAGAACACGCCTGCACAGGCATCGCTAGCGCGTCCGCCCTGGCGTTACCTTCCGCGATGAAACCAGGAAGGTTTGAATGTGACCTGACATGCATCACAAAGAAAGGATGCTTGCGGTGGGACAGGAGCTGTAATAAAAACGCAAGCAGCCCAAACAATTTCTTGTTCTTAACTTCCCTTAATAATGAGTGCTCTGCTCTGGAGACAATTCCGGCTACATAGGCCGAATCAGTGACCAAATTAATAGGTCGCTCCTGGAACCTCTCAAATACCCTAACAACGGCTGCCAACTCGGCAATTTGAGGAGAACCCACAACTGTCTGCACCTCCTCATCCCACTCAGAGGTGACTGGGTCCTTCCAAGTCAACACAGACTTACAGGAGGATCCAGAGCCGTCTGTAAAAACTGTTAAGGCATTTGGAATTGGCTTTTTACTTTGAAGGAAGTTTGGGGCCAAATGGAATTCCGAATTAAATAAATGATGTTTGAGTTTTTGAGGGCCAATTTTTCCAGAAAAGTTCTCGAGGGCTAATTGCAGACACTCACTCTCCTGGAAGACACTCTCAAACTGGTCTTTCTTCCAGGGAGTTTGGATGCATGTAAAATCACATCCGGCCAAGGTGCGGAGTCGCTGCCGAGCTTTGGTGATTAGCTCGGCCACCAACTCCTGTGGCCTTGTGATGGTCTTGGATGGTGTATTGATCAAAAAGACCCATTCCACTATCAGGAGAGAATCTTTTGCTCCCCCATCCCACTGAAAGATTAACCCGTAATATTTAGGTGTCTGCCCCAAAACGGTGAACCTAAAAGGGAGCATCGGGTTAATCCTATGTGCTCTCTTGCTAGCTAATGCAGTCAACACTTTACCCACTGCCTCTTCGGCATCCGCAGTCAGCTCGATAGGTGAATCCAAGGTGTGGCCTCCACGCAGCAACTGGAACAGCGGATCTAGGTCGGTGTTCTTGAGTCCCAAAAAGGGACGGACCCAGTTGATTGAGCCGCACAACTGGTGGAGCTCCCTCAAGGTGGATGGTTTCTCTTGAAGCGACATCAGTTGTGGCTCTATGGTGGACTCTGAGATTCGGGATCCTAAGTAGTTCCAGGGCGACGTCCGTTGTATCTTCTTAAGGTTGATGGTCATCCCCGCGCCTTGAATTGCTTTCACAACCTCGTTCAGCGCAGGCTCTAAAATAACTTGTTCAGGGGCACACACTAAAATATCGTCCATGTAATGTAGCAGCTTCACCCTAGGGAATGCCTTTCTAATTGGAGAGAGCAGCCCAGAGACGTACCACTGGCATATAGAGGGGCTGTTCTTCATGCCCTGCGGGAGTACGAGCCAGTGGTACCTCTTCATGGGCTCCTCTCTGTTCAACGATGGAACAGAGAAGGCGAATTTTGGGGCATCCTCTGGGTGAAGTGGTATAGAAAAAAAGCAGTCTTTAATATCTATGATCACAATGGGCCATCCTCGGGGCAACATAGCGGGTGATGGAAGACCTGGTTGTAAAGGTCCCATTTCCTCCATGACCGCGTTTATGGCTCGCAGGTCATGGAGCAGTCTCCATTCATTAGATTTTGGCTTCTTTAACACAAAGACTGGCGAGTTCCAGGGACTGTGGGATGGAGCAAGCCGACCCTTTTGGAGCTGCTCTTCTACTAGTTGGTGAAGCGCACTTAACTTTTCACCACGCAGGGGCCACTGCTCTATACGAATAGGTGTCTTACTGAGCCATCTCAACGATGGTACAGGGGGCCTCGCGCGCACGGCAGTGGCCCCGACTAGAAATCCCGCGGAGGGATCTCCAGCCGAGCTCCCCATTGATCTAATAAGTCCCTTCCCCACAGGGTAAACCCTGAGGGTACTATAAATGGTCGGACAGTCCCCACATGTCCATCAGGTCCCTCCACGATGATTTCGGAGGTGCTCCTTTTAGCTGAAACAGTGCCTCCCACTCCCCTAAGGGATTCATCCAAGTCCTTTTTGCCCCAGCCAGAGGGCCACTCGGTCTCCGCTATGATAGTGACGTCGGAGCCGGTGTCTAGCATGCCCTGACGACTGGCTGATAGCGTGCCATTGGTGAGTTTGCACTCCATAAAAGGTTTTTCTCTGCCTACAACCTGAGTCCACAAACAAAAGGGGGTGCATGTATCACGGGGAATGTTGTCTGGGAGTACTATCGCTTGGCCCAGCCAAGTTCCCTTGGGCAGGAACCACGGTGCTGTGTTGAGACTGATGGTAATGCCTAACTGCTGACTGCGATGGTACTCCTTCACCTCTGGGATTACAAAAATTCCAGGGGGTCCCCGCACTGAATCACCTACTATCAAAATTGTCATGGATGTCTCAGGTGCACCAACTAGGTTCACTGCGATGTGGTGTGGGTCTGTGTGAGTGAGATGTAAAACATACGAACTCACCACATCGTAGCGTCGGAAGTCCTCAGGTGTGATGGAAGGTGTATCCTGACATGATCTGGCAAGCTGATGGAATTGTGTCAGTTTCCTGTAGGATACCGTCGAGGACTTTTGGTCCGTCGGGTCAGCCCTTAATTTGTTGTTTGGGGAGCGCGGCACTGGCCCGCGCTCCTCTCTGCGTTTCCCGACGGCTGGTGGCAGCAGGGGCAGGGATGAGTCTGAGTATGGTGTCTGGACTCAGTGGACGAAGGTCGATGGTCACCTGTAGGAGACTTGCGACTCGAAGACTGGGAATTAGAGTCTTTCAAAGGAGCGCGACAGTCCCGTGCAAAGTGTCCCAAGTTCCCACAATTGTAGCATGGCCCTTGGGCCGCCATTGCCACAGGTGGCACATTGCGAACCTGTTTGAGCTTTGGCGGCGGTGGTGATTGGACATCAGGATTGGGTTCTGTTGGTTGGAACCGTATTTGCGAGCATCTTTCAGTAATTAACTCGATGGTAGGAGGGGGCTCAAGAGGTAACAGTTCAATTACTTTACGGCAAGTTTCATTGGCGTTTTCTCTCACTAGTTCTACCAACATCTCTTTTA